>SJYO01016973.1:0-22549 GCA_006410555.1 Capra ibex
TTGCTATGACCAGTGCGTTCTCTTGGCAAAATTCTATTATTTGCCCTGCTTCATTCCGTACTCCAAGGCCAAATTTGCCAATTACTCCAGGTGTTTTTTGACTTCCTACGTTTGCATTCCAGTCCCCTAGAATGAAAAGGACAACTTTATTGGGTGTTAGTTCGAAAAGGTCTTGAAAGTCTTCATAGAACCGTTCAATGTCAACTTATTCAGCATTACTGGTTGGGGCATAGGCTTGGATTACCTGATATTGAGTGGTTTGCTTTGGAAAGGAATAGAGATCATACTGAGGTTTTTGAGAGGGCATCCTAATACTGCATTTCTGATTCTTTTGTTGACCATGATGGCTACTCCATTTCTTCTAAGGGATTCCTGCCCACAGTAGGAGATATCATGGTCATCTGAGTTAAATTCACCCAACTCAGTCCATTTTAGTTCGCTGATTCCTAGAATGTCAGTGTTCACTCTTGCTATCCCCTGTTTAACCACTTCCACTTTGCCTTGATTCCTGAACCTAGCATACCAGGTTCCTATGCAATATTGCTGGTTACAGCATCAGACCTTGCTTGTTCCACCAGTCACATCCACAACTGGGTATTATGTTTGGTTTGGCTCTATCCCTTCTGTCTTTCTGAAGTTATTTCTCCACTGATCTCCAGTAGCATATTGAGCACTTACCGACCTGGAATTTCCTCTTTCAATATCCTCTCATTTTGCCTTTTCATCCTGTTCATGGGGTTCTCAAGGCAAGAATACTAAAGTGGTTTGCCATTTCCTTCTCCAGTGGACCACATTCTGTCAGCCCTCTCCATCATGTCCTGGCCGACTTGGGTGGCCCCTCACGGCATGGCCTAGATTCATTGAGTTAAACAAGGCTGTGGTCCATGTGATCAGATTGGCTAGCTGTCTGTGATTATGGTCTCAATGTGTCTGCCCTCTGATGCCATCTCACAACACCAACCGTCTTAGATGAGTTTCGATTTCCTTGGTCATGGGGTATCTATTCACGGCTGCTCCAGCAAAGCGCAGCCACTGCTCCTTACCTTGGACGAGGGGTAACTCATCAGAGCTGCCTCTCCTGACCTTGAACGTGGAGTAGCCCCTCTCGGCCCTCCTGCACCTGCACACAGTCTTTAGTGGTGTTGAAACTACAAATCTTTGTGCCAACCACTAGTAAAGTGAAGTGGCTCAGTCATGTCCAACTATTTGTGACTCCATAGACTGTAGCCCACCAGGCTCCTCCATCTATGGAATTTTCTAGGCAAAAGTACTGGAGTGATTGGCCATTTCCTTCTCCAGGGGATCTTCCCACCCCAGCGATAAAATCAGGGTCCCACATTGTTGGCAGACGCTTTACCAACTGAGCCACCAGGGAATCAAGCTTTCACAAATCAAGAAGATGGTAAACTGAACATAAGAGATGACTCACAAGTGATGTATCTGATAAGCGGATCCTATGTAAAATAGACTAAGAACAAACAGCACTCAAGTCTCCAAGAAAAAACACACCACCCTTGTCCCATCCCCCAAATTCAACTCCAACCTAAACACTTGATCTCACTTTAACCTATCCCTAAAAACTATCCCTAAGCTATTAATATACATGTGCATTCAAAGGCTTCCATCCAGCCACAGGAGACACAGAAAGAGAAAAAGGAAAACAGAGACAGAATTTTGAAAGGAAAAGAAAGACATGTCTAGAGAGAGACACTGAACAAGAGAGAGGAAATGAGTAGATTTTACAGACCTTTTCATAAATCTATCTGGAAGTTAGAAGCAATGACAGTGCCCAATCACCACAGAAGTGGGAAAATGACCCAAATTATGAGAGTAAAGTAGAATGCAGGGAGCCATTATAGGCTCAGCCAACGAAAGAAACCGAGATGGGGCACTTGAACCAGAATTTCAATGGAAAAACGAAAACCAGAAAGTTGGGTACTCTTTTAAGTAAGAGAAGGTGACCTTCCAATCTCCCTTTCAGTTCTCTGTTGGGGGGTATGGGGGTCCCAAAATAGGCAGCAAATGAAGTGCTGTCGTGTTGCCATAGGGATCTGTGGCTTTCTCTTGAGGTGCCACAGGGCTGTCACAATGGCCATCATGTTTTGAGTCGATATTCGGCATGATAGTCGAGTCAGTGCAGGGGAATCAGGTGTATCTGGACTGGACTGAGACATCGGGGTCTTTTGGAATGGTGGCATGACCCCTGGAGTTCCTCTCGACTAACAAGTTGAGAGCACCTCCTTTTGAGGTGCGACAGGTACACCGGGATTCCTTTCCCAAAGAAGTAGGGAAAGGGACCCTCATCTCGAGGTGAGGACGGAAAAACGGGGCTGTTCTTGAGTTGTGGTGGGACCCTCGGTGTTCCTCTTGAGTGGAGATGGGTTTGTTGGGAAACTTCTTGAGTTGCATCAAGGGTGTCATGGACCCTTTAGAGGCTCAAGAGGCAAGGTGAGATTTATTTTGAGATGCCATAGCGGAAAAGGGCCTCATATCACATTGAGGGGAGAATTTCCTGGTTGTTTTCAGGTTGTGGCAGTAAAGTCGGGGTTCCTCTTGAGTTACGATGGGGACTTCAGGGACCTGCTCATGTGGCCTCAGGAATGTCCAGTCTCCGTGTGAGTTGTGAGGGGCCTCTCGGGATTCCTCTCCCATCGGTGCCAGGTCCTAGGACCTCATTTGGAGCTGAGGCTGCAAACTCAGGATTCCCTTCCCGTGCTGACAGGGATCTCGGTGTTCCTATGGAGTTCGAACAGGGGAGTCAGGCCTCGTCTCTTGTGGAGACATGCAAGTCCACTTTCCTACCGATTTGTATCAGTAGAGACAGGCTTCCTGTTGAGTTGACATAGGGATTTGTGGCTTTCTCTCGAAGTGTCACAGGGCTGTCACACGTGCCATCGTTTTGTGAGTCCATACTCGGGGTGACAGTCGAGTCAGTGCAGGGGAATCAGGTGTATCTGGAGTGGACTGTGATATTGGGGTGTTTTTGAATGGTAGCACGACCTCTGGAGTTCCTCTTGATGATCCATTTGAGAGCTCCTCCTCTTGAGGTCCAACTGGAATGCCGGGATTCCTTTTCCTACGAAGCAGGGAAAGGGACCCACATCTCGAGATGAGGATGGAAAAAGGGGCTCATCTTGAGTTTTGGCGGCACCCTCTGGATTCCTTACGATTGGAGATGGGTATGTCGGGGAATTTCTTGAGTTGCATCAAGGGTGTCCATGACCCTTTCGAGGCTCAAGAGGCAAGGTGGGATTTCTCTCTAGATGCCGCAGCGGAAAAGGGCCTCATCTCGCCTTGAGAGGAGAATCTCCTGGTTTTTCTTGAGTTGCGGCAGGAAACTTGGGGTTCCTCTCGAGTTATGACGGGAACCTCAGGGACCCGCTCTTGTGGCCTTAGGAAAGTCTAGTCTCCATGCGAGTTGTGAGGGGTTTCTCAGGATTCCTCTCCAGTCGGTGCCGCATCCTAGGTCCTCATCTGGAGCTGATTCTGAAACCTCTGGTTTCCACTCCATTGCTGACATGGATCTCGGGGTTCCTATGGAGTTTCCACACGGGAGTCATGCCTTGTCTCATGTGGAGAAATACAAGTCCGCTTTCCTCCTGAGCTGTAACATTAGTGTCAGGTTTCTTGTCAAGTTGACACAGGGATTTGTGGCTTTCTTTGAGGTGCCACAGAGCTGTCACACGTACCATCGTGTTGTGAGTTGATCCTCAGTGTTACAGTCGTGTCAGTGCATGGGAATCAGGTGTATCTTGAGTGGATTTGGACATCGGGGTCTTTTGGAATGGTGGCACGACACCTGGAGTTCCTCTCGACTTTCAAGTTGAGAGCGCCTCCTCTTGAGGTGCGACAGGAATGCCGGGTTTCCTTTCCTGATGAAGCAGGGGAAGGGACCCTCATCTCGAGATGAGGAGGGAAAAACGGGGCTCTTCTTGAGTTGTGTCGGGACTCTCAGTGTTCCTCTCGAGAGGAGACGGGTATATTGGGGAACTTCTTGAGTTGCATCAGGAGTGTCAAGGACCCTTTGGAGGGTCAAGAGGGAAGGTGGGATTTCTCTCGAGACATGCAGTGGAGAAGGGCCTCAGCTTGTGTTAAGGGGATAATCTCCTGGTTTTTCTCCAGCTGTGCCAGGAAGCTTGGGGCTCCTCTCCTGTTTCAACGAGGACCTCAGGGACCGACTCGTGTGGCCGCAGGAAAGTCCAGTCTCCATGCGAGCTGCGAGTGGACTCTAGGAACTCCTCTCCAGTCGGTGCCAGGCCCTACGTCCTCATCTGAAGCTGAGGCCGGAACCTCAAGATTCCTCTCCAGTGCTGACAGTGTTCTCGGTGTTCCTATGGAGCTTCAACAGTGGAGTCAGGCCTCGTCTCGTGTGGAGACATGCAAGCCCGCTTTCCTCTCGAGCTGTAACAGTAGTGTCAGGCTTCCTGTCGAGTTGACATAGGGGTCTGTGGCTTTCTTTCGAGGTGCCACAGCATTGTCACACATTCCATCATGTTTTGCGTCGATACTAGGGCTGACAGTTGAGTCAGTGCAGGGGAATCAGGTGTATCTGGAGTGGATTGGGACATAAATGGGTCTTTTGGAATGGTGGCAGGACCCCTGGAGTTTCTTTCAACTTTCAAATTGAGATCACCTCCTCTTGAGGTGTGTCGGGAATGCCGGCATTTGCCGGCAGCCAGCATGGGGAATACCACCCGTGGAAAAGGTCTTGAGGTTAAGGGTCCCACAGGCAAATGTGAGTCACACCTTAAGGGAGCCTCAAGGAATTTTCTCGAACATCTACCCCAAAACCTTATTCTGCCTGCCTTACCTCATTATGCTTTCCACCTATTTTTCTGACATTACAGTGGGCCTATCCCCGACCACCTTTCTCTAGAAAAAGTTAACTTAGAACTCCAGCTAACAGTCTCCTGCATATAAAAGCAGTGTTTCAGCTCAAACCCTTTGATGGCTCTCTAACTTGCCTTACCTGGACTTTTACAACTATGCATGTGATTGTTTACAGCCTCCCAACTGTGAGAGGTATGGGAAGCCTAAAACATAGAGCCTTTCAAAGAGTTAAAAGTTATTAGAGTAGCACAGGTGTAAGATTTCATTATTGGGCCAATGCTTGTTGCTAAGTTCCCATATCTTTTATCCACTGTGCACCTGGGAGTACATTTGTTAATATATTCAGAATTAACATAAACAAATGTAGCCTTGAAACTAACCACATAAGACCTTTGAGCTAATTGGTTCTTTCCTGTTTGTAACTCGCTGCACCTTTGCTTTGTGAAAATGTAACTTTGTTTGATAGTTTCTGAGGCTGACATAGATTAGAAATATAAAGAAAAAACACTTCAAAGGAAAAATAAGTTTTCTCGTTGAGCAGCCTTTATCAAAAGAGGGTCTTAAAATGTTTCACAGGCCTCCAAGGCCAGAAGATAATGTACACTGCATCATTTGTGGAAAATGTATAAAAGTAATTTTGAAAATAAAGTTATTGGGCCTCACTCATCGAACCCGCTTGGTCTCCCCGTGTCTATCATTCTCTCTCTCTCTCCCTCTTGCTCCCTTTCTCAGGCTGATCTCTTGGAGCATAGAGGCTCTATGTGATCAGTTATCTGCCCGAGTTTCTAAGATCTGAATGGGAAGACGTTCTGCATCTTCACTCACTCAAGAGACTGGGAGGGAACCTGTGGCCACTGTGCACAGGGCAAACTTCTCGTCTTGAAGTTTTATTGGTTCTCCATGTAAACCAAGGAATATCAGCCTCTTTCTCTCCTCCATTTTCTTATCTACAACATTCTTTCATTATGTTTCTCTAAATCAATCGCCAACTCCGTCTTCACATCGAATTACTCTGGATGCACAGGGGCTGGACCCAGCAGGATTGCCTTTCCCAAAGAAGCAGGGAAATGGACCCTCATCTCGAGATGAGGACGGAAATACGGGGCTCTTCTTGAGTTTTGACGGGACTCTCGGTGATCATCTCCAGTGGAGACGGGTATGTTGGGAAACTTCTTGAGTTGAATTAAGGGTGTCAAGGACCCTTTTGGGGTGCAAGAGGGAAGATGGGATTTCTCTCGAGACATCACAGTGGGAAAGGGCCTTATCTCGGGTTGAGGGGAGAATCTCCCGATTTTTCTCGAGTTGGGGCAGGAAACTTGTGGTTCCTCTCGAGTTACGACAGGGAACTCAGGGACCCGCTTGTGTGGCCTCAGGAAAGTCCAGTCTCCATGCAAGTTGCGAGGAGCCTCTCAGGATTTCTCTCCAGTCAGTGCCGGGTCCTAGGTCCTCATCTGGAGCTGAGGTCAGAACCTCAGGCTTCCTCTCCAGTACTGACATGGAACTCGGAATTCCGCTGGAGTTTCAATAGGGTGTCAGGCCTCGTCTCATGCACAAACATGTAAGTCCTCTTTCCTCTCAAGCTGTAACATTAGTGTCAGGCTTCCTGTGGATTTGACAGGGAACTGTCTCTTTCTCTTGAGGTGCCACAAGGCTGTCACACGTGCCATCCTGTTGTGAGTCAATACACGGGGTGACAATAGAGTCAATACAAGGGAATCAGTTGTATCTGCAGTGGATTGGGACATTGTGGTCTTTTGGAATGGTGGCACGACCCCTGGCGTTCTTCTCCACTTTCAATTTGAGAACTCCTCCTCTTGACTTGTAACGGGAATGCCGGGATTGCTTTCTTGACGAAGCAGGGAAATTGCCCCTCATCTCGAGATGAAGAGGGAAAAACGGGACTATACTTGAGTTGTGGCAGGACCCTTGGTGTTTCTCTCGAGTGGAGATGGGTCTGTCGGGGAACTTCTTGAATTACACCAAGATGTCAAGGACCCTTTCGAGGCTCAAGGGGGACGGTAGGATTTCTCTCGAGATGCCACAGTGGAAAAGAGCCTCATCTCACAATGAGGGGAGAATCTCCTGGTTTTTCTCGAGTTGTGGCAGGAAACGAGGGGTTCCTCTTGAGTTACGACGGGGACCTCAGGGACCTGCTTGTGTTGCCTCAGGAAAGTCTAGTCTGCATGCAAGTTGCGAGGGGCCTCTCAGGATTCCTCTCCAGTCGGTGCCAGGTCTTAAGTCCTCATCTGAAGCTGAGGCTGGAACCTCGGGTTTCCTCTCCAGTGTGCTGACATGGATCTTGGGGTTCCTATCTAGTTTCAATATGGAATCAGGCCTTGTCTCATGTGGAGACATGCAAGTCTGCTTTCCTCTCGAGCTTTAACAGTAGTGTCAGACTTCGTGTCGAGTTGACATAGGGATCTGTGGCTTTCTCTCGAAGTTCTACAGGGCTGTTGCCAGGGTCCAGCCCTGGTGGATCCAGTGAATTCAAAGCAGGGACAGAGTTGGAGTCTGGGAAAGGACTCTTCAATTATAAATATACGAGAGATTAGGAAAAATAGTGTAGTATGAAAATTTAATGGTGAAAAGAGGCTGAATAACTTTGTTTACGTGGAAAACTAATAAAACCTTAAGACAAGAGGTTTGCACCATCTACGTTAGGCCTTCAGAGCCCACTTGAATAGCAGACTGTGCCCCATCTTGTTCTCCCTCTCAGGTGGATATTAGAAGCAAGGGCAAGTAAGTATACATGGTGAGTCTCCATGCTCCAGATGGGAATTCAGCCTGAAAAGGAGAGGGAGGGAGAAGAGGAAAGAGAGAGAGAGGAAATCGACACGGGGGAACCAGATTTCCAAGAAACCAGTTCCAGAAGCTGGTCTGAGAAACTGGTCCATCCTTTATTGTCTGGAAAAGGTTCTTATACCTTTGGTTTTACATAGAGATCAATGGATAATCCAAAATTATGCAGCATCAGCAGCTCTGACTTTCATCAAGACCAGGCTTTCTCTCTGCATACCTAGCTATATACAGCAGTCTTAGATGGTTTACATCATCTTCTAGCCAGAGGGCCAATTAACATTTTACGGCCCTCTTCTGATAAGGGTCTGTCAACCAGAAAACTTAAAAAGTGTTGTTCTTCCCAAAGTCTGGTGCCACTCTCAGAAAGCACTAAATAGAGTTACATTCTTACATAGCAAGGACACAACAATTTATAACAAGAAAGAGGAGTGCAGTGATTTATAACAAAGAGAAAATTAATTAACTCAAAAGTCTAGTGTTGCTAACATCAAGACTACTATATTCCTTTCTCTATATCCCAATTATATTGATTAATATCATTCAGGTGCCTAAAAGATAAAGAATATGGAGGCCAGGCAGCAGTTATTGAGTCAACAGTGAAACCCATTACCAATAAAACTTTAAGCTTTTTAGACAAGGCTCTGTATGTTTAAGATGCTTTAAGCTTAGTGCCTCTCGCGGTTGGGGGGCTGTAAACAATCACACCATGACCAGAGGTCTGACAGAATGTGGTCCACTGGAGAAAGGAATGGCAAACCAATTCAGTATTTTTGCCTTGAGAACCCCATGAACAGTATGAAAAGGCAAAATAATAGGATACTGAATGAGGAACTCCCCAGGTCTGTAGGTGTCCAATAGGCTACTGGAGATCAGTGGAGAAATAACTCCAGAAAGAAAAAAGGGATGGAGCCAAAACAAAAACAACACCCAGCTGTGGATGTGACTGGTGGTAGAAATAAAGTCCTATGCTGTAAAGAGCAATATTGCATAGGAACCTGGAATGTCAGGTCCAAGAATCAAGGGAAATTGTAAGTGGTCAAACAAGAGCTGGCAAGAGTGAACATCTACATTATAGGAATCAGCGACCTAAAATGGAATGGAATGGGTGAATTTAACTCAGATGACCATTATATCTACTACTGTGGGCAGGAATCCCTCAGAAGAAATGGAGTAGCCATCATGGTCAGCAAAAGAGTCCGAAATGCAGTACTTGGATGCAATAACAAAAACAACAGTATGATCTCTGTTCGTTTCCAAGGCAAACCATTCAATATCACCATAATCCAAGTCTATGCCCCAACCAGTAATGCTGAAGAAACTGAAGTTGAAATGTTCTATGAAGACCTACAAGACCTTGTAGAAGTAACACCCCAAAAATATGTCCTTTTCATTATAGGGGACTGGAATGAAAAAATAGGAAGTCAAGAAACACCTGGAGTAACAGGTAACTTTAGCCTTTGAATATGGAATGAAGCAGGGCAAAGACTAATAGAGTTTTGCCAGGAAAATGCACTGGTCATAGCAAACACCCTATTCCAACAACACAAGAGAAGACTCTACACATGGACATCACCAGATGGTCAACACCGAAATCAGATTGATTATATTCTTTGCACCCAAAGATTGAGAAGCTCTATACAGGCAGCAAAAACAAGACCCGGAGCTGACTGTGGCTCAGATCATGAACTCCTTATTGCCAAATTCACCCTTAAATTGAAGAAAGTAGGGAAAACCGCTAGACCACTTAGGTATGACCTAAATCAAAACCCTTATGATACAGTGGAAGTGAAAAATAGATTTAAGGGCCTAGATCTGATAGACAGAGTACCTGAAGAACTATGGAATGAGGTTTGTGACATTGTACAGGAGACAGGGATCAAAACCATCCCCATGGAAAAAAAATGCTAAAAAGCAAAATTGCTTTTGGGGAGGCCTTACAAATAGCTGTGAAAAGAAGAGAAATGTAAAGCAAAGGAGAAAAGGAAAGATATAACCATCTGAATGCAGAGTTCCAAAGAATAGCAAGAAGAGATAAGAAAGCCTTCTTCAGCGATCAATGCAAAGAAATAGAGGAAAACAACAGAATGGGAAACACTAGAGATCTCTTCAAGAAAATCAGAGATACCAAGGGAAAATTTCATGCAAAGATGGGCTCGATAAAGGACAGAAATGGTACGGACCTAACAGAAGCAGAAAATATTAAGAAGAGGTGGCAAGAAAACACAGAAGAACTGTATGAAAAAGATCTTCACGATGAAGATAATCACGATGGTGTGATCACTAATATAGAGCCAGACATCCTGGAATGTGAAGTCAAGTGGGCCTTAGGAAGAATCACTACAAACAAAGCTAGTGGAGGTGATGGAATTCCAGTGGAGCTATTTCAAATCCTGAAAGATGATGCTGTGACAGTGCTGCACTCAATATGCCAGCAAATTTGGAAAACTCAGCAGTGGCCAAAGGACTGGAAAAGGTCAGTTTTCATTCCAATCCCAAAGAAAGGAAATGCCAAAGAATACTAAAACTACCGAATAATTGCACTCATCTCACACGCTAGTAAAGTAATGCTCAAAATTCTCCAAGCTAGGCTTCAACAATATGTGAACCGTGAACTTCCTGATGTTCAAGCTGGTTTTAGAAGAGGCAGAGGAACCAGAGATCAAATTGGCAACATCCACTGGATCATCGAAAAGGCAAGAGAGTTCCAGAAAAACATCTATTTCTGCTTTATTGACTATGCCAAAGCCTTTGACTGTGTGGATCACAATCAACTGTGGAAAATTCTGAGAGAGTTGGGAATAACAGACAATCTGACCTGCCTCTTGAGAAATTTGTATGCAAGTCAGGAAGCAACTGTTAGAATTGGACATGGAACAACAGACTGGTTCCAAATGGGAAAAGGAGTATGTCAGGGCTGTATATTGTCACCCTGCTTATTTAACTTATATGCAGAGTACATCATGAGAAACGCTGGGCTGGAAGAAGCACAAGCTGGAATCAAGATTGTGGGGAGAAATGTCAATAACCTCAGATATGCAGATGACACCACCCTTATGGCAGAAAGTGAAGAGGAGCTAAAAAGCTTCTTGATGAAAGTGAAAGAGGAGACTGAAAACGTTGGCTTAAAGCTCAACATTCAGAAAACGAAGATCATGGCATCCAGTTCCATCACTTCATGGGAAATAGATGGGTAAACAATGGAAACAGTGTCAGACTTTGTTTTTTGGGCTCCAAAATCACTGCAGATGGTGACTGCAGTAATGAAATTAAAAGACGCTTATCCTTGGAAGAAAAGTTATGACCAACCTGGATAGCATATTCAAAAGCAGATACATTACTTTGCCAACTAAGGTCCGTCTAGTCAAGGCTATGGTTTTTCCAGGGGTCATGTATGGAAGTGAGAGTTGGACTGTGAAGTAGGCTGAGTGCCAAAGAATTGATGCTTTGGAACTGTGGTGTTGGAGAAAACTCTTGAGAGTCCCTTGGACTGCAAGGAGATACAACCAGTCCATTCTGAAGGATATCAGCCCTGAGATTTCTTTGGAAGGAATGATGCTAAAGCTGAAACTCCAGTACTTTGGCCACCTCATGCGAAGTGTTGACTCATTGGAAAAGACTCTGATGCTGGGAGGGATTGGGGGCAGGAGGGGAAGGGGACGACAATGGATGAGATGGCTGGATGGCATCACTGACGCTATGGACGTGAGTCTGAATGAACTCCGGGAGTTGGTGATGGACAGGGAGGCCTGGCGTGCTGCAATTCATGGGGTTGCAAAGAGTCGGACACTTCTGAGCGACTGAACTGAACTGAACTGAAACAATCACAAGTTGTATAAGTGCGGGAGAACCTGTCAGTCAAGTTAGAGAGCCCTCAGAGGGATTTGAGCTGAAACATTCCTTTCACATGCAGAAGACCGGTTGGAGCTCAAATTTAACTTTTTCCACGGGAAGGACATGGGGGACGGCCCCTGTTAATGTCAGAAGAGTGGAAAGCACAGTACAATAAGGCTGGCAAACTCTTGTATTTGGGAGTAGATGCCCAGGAAAATCCAGAGGGAACGCCTGAAACCAGAATACGCCTTTGCATGTCAGGCTTCCTTTCTCATAACCTGTGCCATGGATGGAATTCTTAACACTGGCTCCCGGGAGGCAGTCACACGTGCCATCCTGTTGTGAGTCGATAATCGGGCTGACAGTCAAGTCAGTGCAGGGGAATCAGGTGTATCTGGAGTGGATTTGGACATTGGGGTCTTTTGGAACGGTGGCACTACCGCTGGAGTTCCTCTCGACTTTCACGTTGAGAGTGCCTCCTCTTGAGGTGCGACGGGAATGCCGAGATTCCTTTCCCGACTAAGCAGGGGAAGAGATCCTCATCTCGAGATGAGGAGGGAACACTGGTGCTCTTCTTGAGTTGTTGTGGGACCCTCGGGCAGGGGAAGAGATCCTCATCTCGAGATGAGGAGGGAACACTGGTGCTCTTCTTGAGTTGTTGTGGGACCCTCGGTTTTCCTCTCGAGTGGAGATGGGTATGTAGGGGAAGTTCTTGAGTTGCATCAAGGGTGTCAAAGAACCTTTCGAGGCGTAAGAGGAAAGGTAGGATTTCTCTCTAGCCACCGCAGTGGAAAAGGGCCTCATCTCGCGTTGAGGGGAGAATCTCCTGGTTTTTCTCGAGTTGTGGCAAGAAACTTGGGGTTCCTCTCGAGTTAGGAGGGGGACCTCAGGGACCCGCTCAAGTGGCCCCAGGAAAGTCCAGTCTCCATGCGAGTTGCGAGGGGACTCTCGCCATCCCTCTCCATTCTGTGCTGCATCCTAGGTCCTCATCTGGAGCTGAAAACGCAACCTCAGATTACTTCTCAAGTGCTGACATTGATCTCGGTGTTTCTATGGAGATTTCACAGGGCAATCAGGCCTCTTCTCGTATGGAGACATGCAAGTCCGCTTTCCTTCTGAGCTGTAACAGTCGAGTCGCACTTCCTGTCGAGTTGACATAGGGATCTGTGGTTTTCTCTCGAGGTGTCACAGGGCTGTCACACATGACATCATGTTTTGATTCGACACCCGAGGTGACATTCGAGTCAGTCCAGGGAAATCAGGTGTATCTGGGATGGACTGGGAAAACGAGGTCTTTTTGAATTGTGGCACGACCCCTGGAGTTCCTGTTGGCTTCCAAGTTGAGAGCGCCTCCACTTGAGGTGCGACGGGAACACCGGATTTCCATTCCCAACGTAGCAGGGAAAAGGACCCTCATCTCGAGATGAGGAGAGAAAAAAGGGGCTCTTCTTGAGTTGTGGCGGAACCCTCGGTGTTCCATTGGAGTGGAAATGGGTTTGTCGTGAAATTTCTTGTGTTGCATCAAGGGTGTCAAGAGCCCTTTCAAGGCTCAAGAGAGAAGGTGGGATTTCTCTAGAGATGCCACTACAGAAAAGGGTCTCATCTCGTGTTGAGGTGAGAATCTCCTGGTTATTCTCGAGTTGCAGCAGGAAGATTGGGGTTCCTCTCGAGTTACAACGGGGACCTCAGTGACCCACTCGTGTCGCCTCAGGAAATTCCAGTTTCCGTCGAGTTATGAAGGCCTCTCGGGATCCCTCTCCATTCAGTGCCGGGTCCTTGATCCTCATCTGGAGCTGAGGCCGCAACCTCTGGTTTCCTCTCCAGTGCTAACATGGATCTCGGTGTTCCTATGGAATTTCCACAGGGGAGTCAGGGCTCGTCTCTTGTGGAGACATGCAGTCCGCTCTCCTTCTGAACTGTAACAGTCGAGTCACACTTCCTGTCTAGTTGACATAGGGATCTGTGGCTTTCTCTTGGTGCCACAGGACTATCACACGTGCCATCGTGTTGTGAGTCGATACTCGGGGTGACAGTTGAGTCAGTTCAGGGGAAGGAGGCATATCTCATGTGGACTGGGATTTTGGGGTCTTTTGCAATGTTGGCATGACCCCTGGAGTTCCTCTTGTCTTTCAAGTTTCGACCGCCTCCTCTTGAGGTGCGACACGAACGCCAGGATACCTTACCGAAGAAGCAGGGAAATGGACCCTCATCTCGAGATGAGGAGGGAAAAGCGGGGCTCCTCTTGAGCTGTGGCAGGACCGTCGGTGTTCCTCTCGAGTGGAGACGGGTATGTCAGGGAATTTCCTGAATTGCATCAAGTGTGTCAAGGACCCTTTCGAGGCTCAAGAGGGAAGGTGGATTTCTCTCAAGACACCACAACAGAAAATGGCTTCATCTCGCGTTGAGGAGAAAATCTCCTGGTTTTTCTCAAGTTGCATCGGGAAACTTGGGGTTCTTCTTGAGTACTACGAGGACCACAGGGTATCGCTCATGTGGCCTCTGGGAAGTCCAGTCTCCATGTGAGTTGTGAGGGACCTCTCAGGTTCCTCTCCAGTCGCTTCCGGGGCCGAGGTCCTCATCTGGAGCTGAGGCTGCAACCTCAGGGTTCCTGCCAGTGCTGACATGGATCTCGGGGTTCCTATGGAGTTTCCAGAGCGGTGTCTGGCCTCGTTCGTGTGGAGACATGCAAGTCCACTTTCCTCCTGAGCTCTAACAGTAGTGTCAGTCTTTCTGTCGGGTTGACATAGGGATCTGTGGCTTTCTCTCGCAGTGTCACAATACTGTCACACGTGCCATCATGTTGTAAATCGACACTCGGGGTGACAGTCCAGTCAGTTCAGGGGCATTAGTTGTATCTGGATTGGACTGGGACGTTGGGGTCTTTTGGAACAGTGGCCTGACCCCTGGTGGTCTCCTCGACATTCAAGTTGAGAGCGCCTCCTCTTGAGGTGCAACGGGAACGACGGGATTCCTTTCTCAACGAAGCAGGGGAAGGGACCCTCATCTCAAGATGAGGGGGGAAAAACGGGACTCTTCTTGTGTTGTGTTAGGACCCTCGGTCTTGGCTTGAGTGCAGCCGGGTATGTCAGGGAACTTCTTCAATTGCCTCAAGGGGGTCAAGGACCCTTTCGAGGCTCAAGAGGGAAGGTGGGATTTCTCTCGAGACGCTGCAGGGGAAAAGGGCCTCATTTCGCATTGAGGGGATAATCTCCTGGTTTTTCTCGAGTTGACGCAGGAAACTTTGGGTTCCTTTCAAGTTACGACGGGGACCTCATGGAGTTGCTCATGTGGCCGCAGGAAAGTCCAGTCTCCATGCGAGTTGCAAGGGGCCTCTCGGGATTCCTCTCCCATCTGTGCCGGGTTCTAAGTCCTCATCTGGAGCTGAGACCGCAACCTCAGGCTTCCTCTTCAGTGCTGACATGGATTTCAGGGCTTCTATGCAGTCTCCACAGGGGTGTCAGGCCTCGCCTCATGTGGAGACATGCAATTCCGCTCACCTCCAGAGCTGTAACAGTAGTGTCAGGCCTCCTGTCAAGTTGACATAGGGATCTGTGGCTTTCTTTCAAGGTGCAACAGGGCTGTCACACGTGCATTCCTGTTGTGAGTGGATACTCGGTGTAACAGTCGAATCAGTGCAGGGGAATCAGATGTATCTGGAGTGGACTGGGACATCAGGATCTTTTGAAATGGTGACACAAACCCTGGAGTTCTTCTCGAATTTCAAGTTGAGACCGCCTCCTCTTGAGGTGCGACGAGAATTTCGGGATTCCTTTCCAGAAGAAGCAGGGAAAGGGACCCCCAACTCGGAATGAGGAGGGGAAAATGGGGGTCTTCTTGAGGTAGCTGGACCCTCGGTGTTCCTCTCGAGTGGAGACGGATATCCGGGAAACTTCTTGAGTTGCCTCAAGGATGTCAAGGACGCTTTTGAGTCTGAAGAGTGAATGTGGGATTTCTCTCGAAACGCTGCAGCAGAAAAGGGCCTCATCTCGTATTGAGGGGAGAATCTCCTTGTTTTTCTCGAGTTGTGGCAGGAAACTTGGGTTTCCTCTCGAGTTATGTTGGGGACCTCCGGGACCCGCTCTTGTGTACTCAGGAAAGTCCAGTCTCCATGCGAGCTGAGAGGGTCCTCTCAGGATTCCTCTGCAGTCGGTGCCAGGACCTAGGTCCTCATCTGGAGCTGAGGCTGCAACCTCAATGTTCCTCTCCCTGCTGACATGGATCTCGGGGTTCCTATGAAGTTTCCACAGGGGAGTCAGGCCTCGTCTCGTGGAGACATGCAAGTCCACTTTCCTACCGTGCTGTAACAGTAGAGTCAAGCTTCCTGTCGAGTTGACATAGGGCTCTGTGGCTTTCTCTCGAGGTTCCCCAGGGCTGTCACACGTGCTATTGTGTTGTAAGTCGATACTCTGTGTGACAGTCAAGTAAGTGCAGGGAAATTCGGCGTATCTGGAGTGCACTGGGACATTGGGGTTATTTGGAATGGTGGCACAAACACTGGAGTTCCTGTCAACTTTCAAGTTGAGATCGCCTCCTCTTGAGTGCGACAGGATGCCAGGGTTCCATTCCTGACAAAGCAAGGATATGGTCCCTCGTCTCGAGATGAGGAGACAATAACTGGGCTCTTCTTGAATTGTGATTGGACCCTCGGTGTTACTCTCAAGGGAGAAGGATATGTCGAAGAGCTTCCTGAGTTGCGTCAAGGACGTCAAGGAACATTTCTAGTCTCAAGAAGGAAGGTGGGATTTCTCTCGAGATGCCGCAGCAGTAAAGGGACTCATCTCAACTGGTTTTTCTCGAGTTGCGGCAGGAAACTTGGGGTTCCTCTCAAGTTAAGATGGGGAACGCAGGGACCCGCTAGTGTGGCCTCAGGAAACTCCAGTCTCCATGTGAGTTGGGAGGGGACTCTCGGGATTCCTCTCCAGTTGTTGCCGGGTCTTAGGTCCTCATCTGGAGATGAGGCCGCAACCTCAGGCTTCCTCTCCCTTGCTGACATGGATCTCGAGGTTCCTATGGAGTTTCCAGAGAGGAGTCAGGCCTCATCTCGTGTGGAGATGTGCAAGTTCTCCTTCCTCCCCAGCTGTAACAGTAAAGTTAGGTTTCCTGTCAAGTTGACATACGGATCTGTGGCTTTCTTTCCAGGTGCCACAGGGCTGTCACACGTGCCATCATGTTGTGAGTCGATACTCGGGGTGACAGTAGAGTCAGTGCAGGGGAATCAGGTGTATCTAGAGTGGAGTAGGACATAGGTGTCTTTTGGAATGGTGGCAAGACCCCTGGAGGTCCTCTCGTCTTTCAAGTTGAGACCGCCTTCTCTCTTTTTTTTTAAATTTTTTTTTATTTTTTATTTTTACTTTATTTTACTTTACACTAGTGTATTGGTTTTGCCATACATTGACATGAATCCGCCACAGGTGTACATGAGTTCCCAATCCTGAAACCGCCTACCACCTCCCACCCCATTTCATCTCTCTGGATCATCTCCGTGCACCAGCCCCAAGCATCCTGTATCCTGTATCCAACATAGATTGGTGATTCGTTTCTTACATGATAGTATACATGTTTCAGTGCCATTCTCCCAAATCATTCCACTCTCTCCCTCTCCCTCAGAGTGCAAAAGTCCGTTCTATACATCTGTGTCTCTTTTGCTGTCTCGCATACAGGGTTATCCTTTCCATCTTTCTAAATTCCATATATATGTATTAGTATACTGTATTGATGTTTTTCTTTCTGGCTTACTTCACTCTGTATAATCGGCTCCATTTTCATCCATCTCATTAGAACTGATTCAAATGTATTCTTTTTAATGGCTGAGTAATAATCCATTGTGTATATGTACCACAGCTTTCTTATCCATTCATCTGCTAATGGACATCTAGGTTGTTTCCATGTCCTGGCTATTATAAACAGTGCTGCAATGAACATTGGGGTACATATGCCTCTTTCAATTCTGGTTTCCTCGGTGTGTATGCCCAGAAGTGGGATTGCTGGGTCATAAGACATTTCTATTTACAATTTTTTAAGGAATCTCCACACTGTTCTCCATAGTGGCTGTACTAGTTTGCATTCCCACCAACAGTGTAAGAGGATTCCCTTTTCTCCACATCCTCTCCAGCATTTATTGCTTGCACATTTTTGGATCACAGCCATTCTGACTGGTGTGAAATGGTACCTCATTGTGGTCTTGATTTGCATTTCTCTGATAATGAGTGATGTTGAGCATCTTTTCATGTGTTTTTTAGGCATCCATAAGTCTTCTTTGGAGAAATGAGACCGCCTTCTCTTGAGGTGAGATGGGAATGCCGGGATTCCTTTCCCAACAAAGCAGGAAAAGGGTCACTCATCTCGAGATAAGGAGGAAAAAATGGGGCTTTTCTTAGTTGTGGCGGGACCCACTGTGTTCCTCTCGATTTGATAAGGGTATGTCGGTGACCTTCTTGAGTTGCATCAAGGGCGTCAAGGACCTTTTTGAGGCTCTAGATGGAAGGTAGGATTTCTCTCGAGATGCTGAAGTGGAAAAGGGCCTCATCTAGCGTTGAAGGGCGAATCTCCTGGTTTTTTCTCGAGTTGCAGCAGGAAAGGTGGTGTTCCTCTCGAGTTACAACGGGGATCTCAGGAACATGCTCATGTGGCCTCAGGAAAGTCCAGTCTCCATGAGAGTTGTGAGTAGCCTCTCGGGATTCCCCTCCAGTTGGTGCTGAGTCCTAGGTCCTCATCTGGAGCTGAGGCCACAACCTTAGGTTTCCTCTTCCGTGCTGAAATGGAACTCGGGGATCCTAAAGCTGTCCCACAGGGGAGTCAGTCCTCGTCTCATGTGGAGTCATGCAAGTTCACTTTCCTCCCCAGCTGTAACAGTAGAGTTAGGCTTCCTGTCGAGTTGACATAGGGATCTGTGGCTTTCCTTTGAGGTGCCACAGGGCTGTCACATGTGCCATCGTGTTGTGAGTCGATACTCGGCGTGAGAGTCTCATCAGTGTAGGGGAATCAGGTGTATCTGGAGTTGACTGGGATTCGGGGTCTTTTGGAATGGTGGCACGACACTTGGAGTTCCTCTCCACTTAAAAGTTGAGAGTGCCTCCACTTGAGGTGCGACAGGAACTCCGGGATTCCTTTTCCGACCAATCAGGGAAAAGGATCCTCATCTCGAGATGAGGAGGGAAAAACGGGGCGCTTCTTGAGGTGTGGCGGGATCCTCGGTGTTCCTCTCGAGTGGAGACGGGAATGTCAGGAAACTTCTTGAGTTGCATCGAGGGTGTCAAGGATCCTTTTGAGTCGCAAGAGGGAAGGTGGGATATCTCTCAGTATGCCCACAGCAGAAAAGGGCCTCATCTCATGTTGAGGGGAGAATCTCCTGGCTTTTCTCAAGTTACAGCAGGAAACTTGGTGTTCCTCATGAGTTACGATGGGGATCTCAGGGACCCGCTCGTGTGGCCTCAGGAAAGTCCAGTCTCCATGCGAGTTGCGATGGGCTTCTCGGGATTCCTCTCCAGTCAGTGCCAGGTCCTAGGTCCACATCTGTCTCTGAGGCCACAACTTTAGGGTTCCTCTTCAGTGCTGACATGGATCTCGGAGTTCCTATGGAGTTTCCACAGGGGAGTCAAGCCTCGTCTTGTGTGGAGATGGGCAAGTCTGCTTTCCTCCAAAGCTGTAACAGTAGTGTCAGTCTTCCTGGCCAATTGACATAGGGATCTAAGGCTTTCTCTCGAGGTGCCACATGGCTGTCACACCTGCCATCGAATTGTGAGTCTATAATCCGGATGACAGTTGAGTCACTGCAGGGGAATCAGGTAGATCTGGAGTGGACTGGGACATTAGGGTCTTTTGGAATGGTGGCTCGACCCCTGGAGTTCCTCTCGACTTTCAAGTTGAGATCGCCTCCTCTTGAGGTGCGACGAGAACGCCAGGATTCCTTTCCCAACGAAGCAGGGAAATGGACCTTCATTTCGAGATGAGGAGGGAAAAACAGGGCTCTTCTTGAGTTGTGGCGGATCCTCTGTGTTCCTCTCGAGTAGTGACGAGTATATCGGGGAACTTCCTGAGTTGTATCAAGGGTCTCAAGGATTCTTTCAAGGCTCAAGAGGGAAGGTGGGATTTCTCTCGAGATGTCGCAGCGGAAGAAGGCCACATCACACGTTGAGTGGAGAATGTGCTGATTTTTCTCGTGTTGCGGCGGAAACTGGGGGTTCCTCTCGAGTTACGACGGGGACCTCAGGGACCCGCTCGTGTGGCCTCAGGAAAGTACAGTCTCGATGCGAGTTGCCAGGAGCCTCTCAGGATTCCTCTCCAGTCTGTGCCGGCTCCCAGGTCTTCATCTGGATCTGAGGCCACAACCTCAGGTTCCTCTCCAGTGCTGACTAGGATATCGGGGTTCCTACAGAGTTTCCACAGGGGAGTCAGGACTTGGCTCGTGTGGAGACATGCAAGTCCGCATTCCTGCTGAGCTGAAACTGTAGCGTCAGGATTCCTGTTGAGCTGTCATAGGGATCTGTGTCTTTCTCTCGAGGTGCCACAGGGCTGTCACACGACCATCGTGTTGTTAGTCGATACTCAGTGTGACAGTCGAGTCAGTGCAGAGGAATCAGGTGTATCTGGTGTGGAATGGTACATTAGGTCCTTTCGGAATGGTGGTACAATCCTGGATTTCCTCTCGACTTTCCAGTTGAGACCGCCTCCCCGTGAGGTGTGAAGAGTTTGTTGGGATTCCTTTCCTGACGAAGCAGGAACAGGGACCCTCATCTCGAGATGAGGAAGGAAAAACAGGGCTATTCCTGACTTGTGGTAGATCCCTCGGGTTCCTCTCGATTGGATTCGGTATGTCGGTGAACTTCGTGAATTGCCTCAAGGGTTTCACGGATCCTTTCGAGGCTCAAGAGGGAAGGTGGGATTTCTCTCCAGACACAGCATTGGAAAAAGGCCTCATCTTGCATTGAGGGGAGAATCTCCTGGTTTTTCTCGAGTTGCGGCAGGAAACTTGGGATTCCTCTCGAGTTGAGATGCGCACCTCAGGGACCCAATCGTGTGACCTCAGGAAAGTCCACTCTCCATGCGAGTTGCGAGGGGCCTCTTGGGATTCCTCTTCAGTCAGTGCCGGGTCCTAGGTCCCCTTCTGGAGAGGAAGCTGCAACCTCAGGCTTCCTCTCCAGTGCTAACATGGATCTAGGGGTTTCTATGGAGTTTCCACAGGGGAGTCAGGCACCCTCTTGTTTGGAGACATGCAAGTCCGCTTTCCTCCCGAGCTGTAACAGTTGAGTCAGGCTTCCTGTCATGATGAAACAGAAATCTGTGGCTTCCTCTCGAGGAGCCACAGGGCTCTCACACGTGCCATCGTGTTGTGAGTCGATACTCGGGGTGACAGTAGAGTCAGTGAAGGGGAATCAGGTGTATCTGGTGTGGACTGGGACAACCAGGTCTTTTGGAATGGTGGCACGACCCCTGGAGTTCCTCTCGACTTTCAAGTTGAGACCCCCTCCTCTTGAGGTGTGACAGAAACGCTGGGATTCCTTTCCTGAAGAAGCAGGAAAAGGGACCCTCATCTTGAGATGAGAATTGAAGAATGGGGCTCTTCTTGAGTCAGCGGGACCCTCGGTGTTCCTCTCAAGTGGAAACATGTATGTTCAGGAACTTCTTGAGCTGCATCAATGGCGTCAAGGACCCTTTCAAGGCACAAGAGGGAAGGTGGGATTTCTCTTGAGATGCTGCAGCGGAAAAGGGCCTCAGCTCGCTTTGAGGAGAGAATCTCATGATTTTTCTCGTGTTGCAGCAGTAACTCGGGGTTCCTCTCGAGTTACAACGGGGAACTCAGGGACCCCCTCGTGTCGCCTCAGGAAAGTGCAGTCTGCATGCGAGTTGTGAGGGGCCTCTCGGGATACTTCTCCATTCGGTGTCAGTCCTATGTCATCACCTGGAGATGAGACCACAACCTCAGGGTCCCTCTCCAGTGCTGACATGGATCAAGACCCTTTTCGAGATGCAAGAGGGAAGGTGGGATATCTCTCGAGATGCCGCAGCGGAAAACGGCCTCATCTTGTGTTGAAGGGAGAATCTCCTTGTTTTTCTCAAGTTGCGGCAGGAAACTTGGAGTTCCTCTCGAGTTAAGATGGGGACATCAGGCAACCGCTGGTGTGGTCTCAGGAAAGTCCTGTCTCCATGCGAGTTATGAGGGGCCTCTTGGGATTCCTCTCCAGTCGTTCTAGGTCCTCATCTGGAGCTGAGACTGCAACCTCAGATTTCCTCTCCAGTGCTGACATGGATCTCGGGGTTCATATGGAGTTACCACAGGGGACTCAGGCCTCGTCTCATGTGGAGATATGCAAGTCCGTTTTCCTCTCGAGCTGTAACAGTAGAGTCAGGCTTCCTGTCGAGTTGACATAGGGATTTGTGGCTTTTTCTCGGAGTGCCACTGGGCTCTTTTCTGGGTCCAGCCCCAGTGGATCCAGCGAATTTGAAGCAGGGATGGAGTTGGACTCTGGGAAAGGACTATTTAATTTGAAACATAAGAGAGATTATGAAAAAGTATTGTTGTAGAAGACTGAATGGAGAATAGAGACTGAATAACATGGTTTACGTGGAAAACTAATAAAACCTCCAAATAAGAGGTTTGCACCATCTACATTAGGCCACCAGCGTCCGCTTGAATAACAGGGGTTGCCCTGCATTAAGCTCTCTCTCGTGTGGGTCTTAGAAGCCAGGGCACGTAAGTAGACGTGGTGAGCCTCCATGCTCCAGATGAGAATTCTGCCTGAAAAGGAGAGGGAGAGAGAGGGAGAAAGAGAGAGAGAGGAAGTCGACACAGGGGGAGCCAGATTTCCAAGAAGCCAGTTCCAGAAGCTGGTCTGAGAAACTGGTCCATCCTTTATTGTCTGGAAAAGCTTTTTAAACCTTTGGTTGTACATAGAGATCAATGGATAATACAAAATTATGCAGCGTCAGCAGCCCTGACTCTTATCATGATCAGGCTTTCTCTCTGCATACCTAGCTGTATACACAAGTCTTAGGTGATTTACATCATCTTCTGGCCAGAGGGCCAATTAACATTTTACGGCTGTTTTCTGATAAGGGTCTGTCAACCAGAAAACCTTAAAAGTGTTGTTCT
>SJYO01016974.1:0-10142 GCA_006410555.1 Capra ibex
TGAGTAGAGTGTACGGTCATTTCATTACGAGTTTTAAGAGGTTCGGTCCGAAGTCGTTATGCACTTGACACTTTAGGGACTACAAGTTCGACCAAAAGCTTTTCCGTCTCCTTGGTCTCTAGTTTAGCGGTTGTAGGTGACCTAGTACCTTTTTCGCTCTCTCAAGGTCTTTTTGTAGATAAAGACGAAATAACTGATACGGTTTCGGAAACTGACACACCTAGTGTTATTTGACACCTTTTAAGACTTTTTCTACCCTTATGGTCTGGTGGATTGGACGGAGAACTCTTTAGACATACGTCCAGTCCTTCGTTGTCAATCTTGACCTGTACCTTGTTGTCTGACCAAGATTTATCCTTTTCCACATCCAGTTCCGACATATAACAGTGGGACCAATAAATTGAAAACACGTCTCATGTAGTACTCCTTACGACCTGACCTTCTTTGTGTTCGACCTTAGTTCTAACGGCCCTCCTTTATAGTTCTTGGAGTCTATACGTCTACTGTGGTCGGAATACCGTCTTTCCCTTCTCCTCGATTTTTCGGAGGACTACCTTCACTTCCTCCTCTCACTTTTTCAACCGAATTTCGAGTTGTAAGTCTTTTACTTCTAGTACCGTAGACCAGGGTAGTGAAGTACCCTTTATCTACCCCTTTGTCACCTTTGTCACAGTCTGAAATAAAAAAACCCGAGATTTTAGTGACATCTACCACTGACGTCGGTACTTTAATTTTCTACGAATGAGGAACCTTCTTTTCAATACTGGTTGGATCTATCATATAAGTTTTCGTTTCTGTAATGAAACGGCTGATTCCAGGTAGATCAGTTCCGACACCAAAAAGGACACCAGTACATACCTACACTCTCAACCTGACACTTCTTCCGACTCGCGGCTTCTTAACTACGAAAACTTGACACCACAACCTTTTCTGAGAACTCTCAGGGAACCTGAAGTTCCTCTGGGTTGGTCAGGTAGACTTCCTCTAGTCGGGATCCTAAAGAAACCTTCCTTACTACGATTTCGACTTTGAGGGCATGAAACCGGTGGAGTACGTTTCTCAACTGAGTGACCTTTTCTGAGACTACGACCCTCCCTAACCCCCGTCCTCCTCTTCCCCTGTTGGCTCCTACTCTACCGACCTACTTTAGTGCCTGAGCTACCTGGACTCAGACCCACTTGAGACCCTCTACCACTACCTGCCCCTCCGGACCGCACGACACTAAGTGCCCCAGCGTTTCTCAGCCTGTGCTGACTCGCTGACTTGACTTGACTTGACGGGACCCACATCGTGAAGGTAAAGTGCTATTCTCAGGGTCCGAGTCCCGCCGGTGCCACGGAACGCCCCCCAGTTCCGTAAGTGTAGTGAGAGGGAGAGTGACTGCGTCTGGTGTCTTTCCTCGTCAGGGCCTCGTCCTTGTCATTTCCCGGTACTCCCAGTCGGAGTGACAGTCACTTAATTTCCGACTTTTGTTTGCGCTTTTGATTCCGAATTTGTTGAGAAGGATGGTGTGCCCGAAAGAAGATCTTCTTTATTTGTGTAAGGCCATTAAAGACTCTAGTCCATGGAGTCCGTACAGTGTCGAGGATCCGGCACACTCGCTCGAGGAGGACCCTGTGTCCGGAGAACCGGCACAATGGACCGTCCAGGAACTACAGTTGCGTCGGGTCTTTGGCGTCGCGCAGAAACATCATCCGGCGCACCGAGGGTCAGCAGACTATCATGAACGACCTCTCCAGCATCTTTGCTGACACTTGCCTGCAGTGGGGTCCCTCCGACGACTCGTAGAGGAGTTGTAGAAGCTATCAGAGGATGTGTGTCCTTCGTTCTTACGAAAGATGGGATTTGCAAAAGGTTCATTGCACTGTTCCGCTTTTCGTATTCGGTGTTTCTGGCTATTTAGACCGAGGTAATTTTACCTTTTGAAGTCAAGCAGGGCACTCCATAGGACGACCTACATGCGTGAGTGTCCCTCTCTTGAGACAAATTCCCATTGTCCGTAGCATAGTTGAGTAAGAATTCGCCGAAACTTTTTTTCCATTTACTCGGACGTGCGTGTGTGTCTCGTGTCCTACTGCCCCGCTTCTCCCCGCTACGCTTGTCGTGGGACTCCACTCCCGTTTCCTCCCAGAAGACACGATAAAAACGTTGAAAGAACACTAAATTTTAATAAATTTTGATTTGTTTCTCCTTTTAATCCTAAAGGAAGGGGAAGTCAAAATTTGTTACTATTTGGCCATGACACCGTTAGAGTGGAAACACTGAACTTCCAGTGGCTATAAGTCGAAGTCTCGAGGTTAGCGCCAAAACGTGTCCTAGTGGCGGAGTAGTGATGAAAAATGGATCTCTGTAGTCTTTACTCCCTGGGAGTCTTCACACCCGTCACCTCATTGTCCCTTCCGTAGACATATGACTGGATTGGACGTACTGATGCTTGTGTGACCAGAGGTCTCAACACTTGTCACCCGTGTCTGTGTTTGACATTAAGTGCATACAAAATTTTCTCGACCGAGCTTGAAGTAAAATGGAAGAGTGCTCAGAAAAGGTCTTTTGATTCTCGGTGTAATCCTAGATCTTTTCTTTCTGGTTTCAGTCCTCGTAGTCGTGACCTCATAGGACAACATGGACATTTCACGGGTAGAAATGTCCACCCTATTAGAAATCCGAATCTGGTATTTTATGTTCTGACTCGTAAAATATAATAGATAACTTTAGGTTTTCGACTTAATTGAATATGAAACTCTAGTAAAATTAATCGTAATCCTAGACGAGGAAATACTTTGTTTCTCTGAGTGGTCAGTAGACAGATTGATGTACATCTTACTAAAGATGGTCCCTGTTTCCTAAGTGGGACTTTATTTTTGGGTCAGAAACTTGCAGTTATTTAGTTACATAAGTAAAAGTTTTTGTTTTTGTTTGTCTTCTAAAAATGGACACAAGTTTAAGTGACTACTTCAAAAGTATTTCGACACCTTGGGTTTGTGTCTCTCATTAATATTCTACAGAAAGTAAGACGTTTTAGTTCTGAAATCTGTGATCGTACTGTGGGCAGTCTGTCGTCCGTGACGTATTCACACACGACTTATCATCTTCTGGGTTTAACCCCGAATAATTCGAGTGCATTTACTAGTGGTGATCCCTGAAAGGACCACCAGCTCCATAATTCTTAGGTGGAACGTTGCGTCCCCAATACCCAAGTTGGAGACCAACCCCTTGATTCTAGGGTGTGCGTCGTCTCGTTACCTCGGGTACGCACCGCTGTTGGCTCGAATACGGCGTTGATCTCTCAGACACAGGGAGTCGCTTCTCAGAAGTGTTGGGGTCTTTCTAGGACTCACGGTCTCGATTCCGGCCTGTGTCGGTTTATCTGTCTATTAAGATTTTACTAGTGGTTATTTGATGACTTTTTTCGATCTCAAAAAAAGAAGGGGATCGCAAATCTTAATCTTGGAACAGGGTACTCTGAGAGGGTTCCTGGTTAAGTAGATAAACAGGAGGTTTCATAAGAGACTTATTTTGTCTGATAGACAAACTTTCCGAGTGATTGATTTCTCCAGTCTTCCAACGTCCGATTAATACAGGGTAATAGGTTATAGTGTCAGTAAGTCGTTTGTGAACTCGTGAATAGCACTGACAAATGATTCATGATGTCGTGTCTTACACATTCTACTTTTGACTTGAAGACTCCTCGAAGACCGGAGCACCTCTTCGGTCTGAACGTTCGTTTATTTACTGTTGTGACACTGAATATTTCGTTCCTTTTTTTCGTGTGTCGACCTAATCGGCTACTCTCTCTGACGTTTCCAATAAAGTCTTTGACTATCAACTCGAAACTCCCTACTTCTCGTCATTCCCCACCTGTTTAGACTACACCATCTCCGCCATCAACCCTGTGGTAAGGTCTGTCCTTGTTTGTATTCGTTTTCGTGGCTTCGTCATCGACGTAATACAAAGTCTTCGTGAAGACTTCCTGTGTCTCTTCCCCGGAACCAGAGATAGGACTTCAGTTTCGATAGGGTCGCCTGTATGTGTTAGTGTAAACATAAAATGTGTGTATCGACCTACGTTTCCTCTGCCCTTCCTTTTCCCGACTCGTCTGTCTGGTCGGCTCCGGTGGTCGCCAGTACTGTCCTCGACGACGACGACGACGACGATTCAGTGAAGTCAGCACAGGCTGAGACGCACTGGGGTATCTACGGTCGGGTGGTCCGAGGGGACAGGGACCCTAAGAGGTCCGTTCTCGTGACCTCACCCAACGGTAAAGGAAGGGGTTACGTACTTTCACTTCAACGAGTCATCACGGCTTGAGAATCGCTGGGGTCCCTGACGCCGGGTGGTCCGAGGGGACAGGGACCCTAAGAGGTCCGTTCTCGTGACCTCACCCGCGGTGACGGAAGAGGTTGGTACTGTCCTCTCTCCCCCCGCTTCCGCCACTCCCGCTGTCTCTCAGACTCTTTGGACGTTCCTCGGCTCGGTCCGGACGAGGCGTACCCGTCCAGTGTGCCCCCTCGACTACTGTTGGAGACGCGAGTGTCGACCCGTTGTCCCACCGTTTCCCTCACGGGTCATACCCGTTTCGACCCTCTCCCTTGGAAGTCTGTTCAGTCGAAACCTATTCCTCGCAACTTCCAAGGAGACCCATACATCTGACTTTCCACCTTTACAGACACTTTGTTTTACACCACTTATATACATGCGTTACCCTATAGTGAGTCGGATTTGTTGATCTTAGGCCGGTGGACACTGTTGCGTTTACTTGGAACTCCCGCAATGCACTTCGTTTCACTCAGTCTCTTTCTGTTCATGCCAAATTGGAGTGAATGTGCACCTTGGATTCTGTGATTGAGGATGTCTTTCGTCTTACCACCGACGGTCTTCGTCCCCGTCTCCACCGGTTGTCCAGTCCCACGTTTGAGGAGAGACATTCTATTGATTTAGGACCCCTTCCCTCACGTGTCGTGGCACTGCTGTCGATTGGCGAGGCGTGTCAGTTGGACTTTCAGGGACCTCTCCTCTAGAGTGTTCCAGAGTAGTGTTCCTTTTGTTCGGTCACGGTTGCACTCCGCCACGCGGTGGGTCGGAGTGACACCACTGGTGAGACGTATGTATGCACGTAGTCTAGTAATGTGACCTGTCGCAGTTGACTCTGTTGCGAGTCGAGTCCGCGAGTCAGCACAAACTGAGACGTTGCGGTACTGGACGTCGTGCGGTCCGGAGGGACAGGTAGTGGTTGAGGGCCTCAGGTGGGTTTGGGTACAGGTATCCACGGTTAATAAAGAGTTATTTTGAGTCCCCCTTTTTACTTGGACATCGTCGGTCAATCTATAAATATAGTCCGTGGACCGTTTCTCGGTTGCAATATTCTACCGACAAAGTAGTGTCTGTTGATAAACTTTCTATGGAAATAGTAACTCTCCCTCACAAAGTTGAAGAGACTACACAATACTAAATGGATTTTTTAATGGATTCCTTTTTTTTTTGAGAGATTCCGTTTTTCAAGTGATTCAGAGCTTTTAGTTACAATAAAGACCACTGACTTTTAAGTAGTTATGATAACTACTTTATTTAAATATAATTCGTGATTTTATATATTTTTGACTTATTTCTTATAATTATGTTTGTTGAATATAAAAATTCGTCCTGTTCTTTTTACTGTGCACTCAAAGAAAGAGACCCGGAGGGGGAGGGGGCGTGACGCGTAGACGCAATCCCGCGGACGAGGTGGTATTAGTGGTCAAAAAAGGAAAGAAGAGTGTTACATTGACGAATTTACTTCCCGCATAAAAAGGTCGAGACGTCACCAGTTCCACTGAACGACGAGAGAAACATACTGGAGTGGACCAGTACGTAGGAACTACCTGACATACATTTTATAGTCATACAGTAAGACTGTATGATGGGACACAGAGTTTATACCTACTGACACGAAAACTGGTCCCGAACCAAAGATAGGATTGTACAACGTATCAAGAGACTCGAAAGACTCTCAGACAGAGGGTCCAATATTAGGAGTTAAACCGAGTTTATTTTAGGAGGGATAAAGAAAAACTAATAATTAAACGTAAAAACAGTTGTGATAGATAGACTCTTACTACTCCCAACCCCGGGTTATTAAAAATTTCCAAATAAAACAGGTTCCTTTATCATTTGTTTAGATGACTGGATTTATACTACAGTGTAAGGGTTTTCCGACTCGTTTATAAAACGATACTCCACTTTCACTAAACTTCTATTCTTTGGTTTCTTATCTTTACTCGTTAATACTCAATAGTGAGTATTAATGGTGATACCATATCTTGGAGTCTCTTATTTATAACTCTGTGGACATTAAATAGTAAAAAAGTGTATTAGGTTTTCTATCGTACCGGTCGTTTTAGAGGTCCGATGTCTTCTAATGTTCAAGGAAACTCATCATTTTACAGTTTGGCTATCTATATTTGGTGTTCTTTCGGAATCTTCGGGTCTACCACCTTATAGTTTCACCATTCGAAGTGATATTCTTCTTAATTTCGTTTATTGACTTTGATAGTAATGTTTGATCGAAAGTCAAGGTCACGTGAATATGTGGAGATTAAGTAAGTCTTGGGTTCTCTTTCCGTGGTTCCTCTTTCTAAAGTTTCTCATCAGAGTCTAGCCAAGTCAGTGAGTCGAGAAACACTGGGGTACCTGACGTCATCGAGTCCGAAAGGGCAGGTAGTGGTTGAGGGCCTCAAACGAGTTTGAGTGCAAGTAGTTCAGTCATCAGACGACGCCGATTCAGCGAAGTCAGCACAGGCTGAGACACGCTGGGGTGTCTGTCGTCGGGTGGTCCAAGGGGGCAGGGCCCCCAAGAGGTCCGTTCTTGTGACCTCACCCAACGGTGAAGGAAGAGGTTACGTACTTTCACTTTTCACTTTCACTTCAACGAGTCAGCACAGGCTGGGAGTCGCTGGGGTGCCTGACGTCGGAAGGTCCGAGGAGGCAGGTACCCTATAAGGTCCGTTCTCATGGCCTCACCCCACAGTAACGAAAGAGGCTCAGTCGTCAGATGGTCATTTGTTTAGACCCGTTTCCCTCCCCAGACACCCCACCTTTCGTCCCCTAGACCCTTTCCGAGTCCGTCTCACACAAAAGGACAACTGTTTTAAGATGTTCCGAGACACTCTCCGTCGTACTATGATTCGTCGTAAGGTACTATGATTCGGAGGGTGAGGGGTCACTTCGTGTAGGGGTGTGACGGGTCCTGTGTCACGACCCCCTTTGTTCGTCAGTCGCCCCCTCTCCCCTACTCCTCTCTGCCGACAATGTTGTTGACAGCTGTTCGTGTCTACAGCTGTTCCAACCCCAAGATCTTCGTCGATCTTACAGATGCAAACTCAGAAGAAGACAGTGATTGGTCGACACTAGATACTGGTCGGTGACTTCGGCGACCGCAGACGGAGCTGTACTCCCTGTGTCCGGTCGTCGTCACGACCAGATGGTCACGACGACACTCGTCGAGTCGATCGGTCCGCGAGTCCGCACGGGCTGAGACGCCGGGGTGCTTGGCGTCGTGCGGTCCGGAGGGAGCCGAGTCGATCGGTCCGCGAGTCCGCACGGGCTGAGACGCCGGGGTGCTTGGCGTCGTGCGGTCCGGAGGGAGCCGAGTCAGTCAGGTCCGCGAGTCCGCACGGGCTGAGACGCCGGGGTGCTTGGCGTCGTGCGGTCCGGAGGGAGCCGAGTCAGTCAGGTCCGCGAGTCCGCACGGGCTGAGACGCCGGGGTGCTTGGTGTCGTGCGGTCCGGAGGGACAGGTAGTGGTTGAGGGCCTCAAATGAGTCTGAGCACAGGTAGCTCAGTCACTACGGTAGGTCGGTAGAGTAGGAGCCAGCAGGGGAATCTATTATTTACACATTTCGTGAGTCTTACCATGGACTGTATTTCACTGACGACTCATCTGAATATATTTATATATATATTGACTCTTCGGGTGGAAAATAAAAATTTTCATGGAGTCGTATAAATTTATGACACTGTGTCGTACCGTTTAGTGAATGGAATTACTCTGGTAGAGGAACCCGTTTCGTCCCCAGAACGTGTTTTAGTTCGTGGACTTCACAGTCGACTACGGTGTCGGACTTTCTGTGTTCTGAGAATTCTGGACATTGGGTTGTGGTCGGTGTCTGTGGAAGTGGACGTTACCAGGATAGTTTATTGTTCGTACGTAGTAGAGATTACAAATTGTGTTCTTTCGATTTCGTCTACGAAAGATTTCGAATCAAGAAAGGGACAGAGACGGTGAGTTACCAATACAGTGGCTCTCTAGTGAGAGAAAAGAGTCGATATTTACCTCTTGTAGAAAGATCTAATGGAGTTTCCCAATGACGTTCCGAGCTGACCTTTGTTCCTCAAACCTTAGTGTACATACCTTAAACTTTAAGACCGAGAAGATGAATAATCGACTCATGGAGTCCCTTCCTCGAATTTGACCCGAAGTCAAAGGAGTAAATACTTGTCCTACTTCCTGACTTGCTCGATTATGTCTTGTAGAGATCTTGTTACTGTGTCGCGTAAACTTTGGTTTCCGATTAAAAATTCGTACGTTCGTTTTACCTACTTTTCATGTTTCCCGATGTGTTCGTTAATAAACGGTTTTTGATTCTAAAAAGAGGGAGTTTTAGACGATTATCGTCTTCCGACGATAGTAGTTTTGTGTATAACTTATAGGTACTTTTCTGAGCTACGATTTCCGATTCCGACAATTGTCCCCTCATAATGTTCTCGACACAAAGGGACACTTTTTAGTGATTGGGCGTCGATTGTAAAATAAGATAAGTAAATTTTTCTGCACCAACAAATCGTTGACTATGACAAGACTTTAAGTAGGACCAAGATTTGTTTGGGCATGAGATTCTAGAAAGATCCACGTGTTTCGGGTCACGCTTCACGTTACCTTGCGTCCCCGCTTCCCCGACGTGCGGTCGTTGGTGATCGTTGATCGCCGTCTTAGGTGTCTCCTTTTTTTACGGGGCCAGAGACCAACCAGAGCAAAGAGGTCTGACGACTCTTTTCATTGTCATCCAATACTGTTCCGATTGATATTCTGTAGCCATAGACAAGTCAGTGTCCAGGTCTTCCGTCGCTTGCGATCTAGGGTTTTGGGTCAGACCGAGAGGAGTCGGGACGCTCTACAGTGGGAAAAGGGAGGAGCCAGGACGGAAGGCCCAGGGAGTCGTGTGGAAGAGACAGATCGAACAGGGGTAAGTTAGGTGTGCCCAGGCTCGCGGGAGTCAGGTGGTTCTAGGTCCGGGTGGGGCAGGGGGGACAGCGAGATAAGGTCCTCCGGGTGCCGGGATTCCGAGCCGCGAGTGAAGAACCACATCTCGAGGAGGTTTGCCACGGTGTGCCGCCGGACCGGCCCGGGCCTCGAGACTGAGACAACATTCTTCGGCCTATGCAGGAAGTACTGACGTCCTTGTTGGCCCCTTTCGTGATAGCGCCGCTACAGTCCCGCGTCTCCTCCGGCGGCCTTCACGAGTGAGTGAAGGCCGCGACGCAGTGCGCTCCGTTCGACCCTCGTGATACGAGTCGAAATCCGCGGCCGACCAACAGTATCATTGGCGCGGAGAACCGAAACCTGGGTCAAGAGAGGCCCCAAACATTGCCTGAAGGGGAGCCTCGACCGGCACGATGACTCCGTAACTTCTCATGCCCGCGGAGCCAGCTCGACCGAAACACTGGAAACACTGCGTTACAAGAACTAAGTTCAGCCCAATTGTTATGGTGGAAGGATCATCCCCGAACGCTCCTGATTCATATTTATACTACGGACTGGTGTTTTTCGCAGGGGGTTTGACAATCAAGAGTAGAGGTAGAGTTGTCTTTTTTCGACTCTCGCTCCCATCTCTTTACGTCCAAGGTCCAAACCAGAACCCTTGGTCTCCGCCCTTGAGTTGTCTTATCCTTTGGCGGGGGTGGACTGCAGGTGGAGGTGGACCCGACGACCCTGCCCCTTTCTCTTGCACTCCGATCCCATTCCCGAGCGCTTCTGGACCGCTTCCACGCGAACCTCCCCGCCCTGTTCGACTCGCCCTGCCGGTCCTTCCTGCGCGTCCTTGCTGCGTGTCCCCGCCCCTTTCTCGCACTCCGATTCCATCCCCGACAGAGAATATGTGTAGAGAATTT
>SJYO01016974.1:10342-30402 GCA_006410555.1 Capra ibex
CCCCCCGCCCCGCGCGAGCGCCCCCCCCGCCCCGCGCGAGCGCCCCCCCCGCCCCGCGCGTGCCCTGGGGACCCGTGGACTGTAACGCGCGACGCCTCCTCTTACCGCGACAAAGGAACAAGTCGACAAGGTCGGGAGTCCAAGACCCCGGACGCTCCACGCGCCCGCACCTGGGCGACCGGAGCCAAGCAAGGCCCGCCCCCGCCGACACCACGGCCCACCCCGGGTCCCTCCTCTGGCTGGGGGAGTCCGCTCGTCCCTACAGTCCGAAGGGGGACGCACCAGTCGCCCTGCTAACCTCTTCGACTTTTACCGTTCAGCGCCGAGTCCGCCGAGACTTCCCGCAAGACCTCAGGGCTACCGTTGCCAAAGAGCAAAGAAGGGTTCCCATAAAACCTGCACACATTTGTTGTGAATTACAAGTAAGAACTGTGGGCCGGGGGCAAAATCAATCTAAGACAAGACATGGAGAGAGAAAAAAAAAAGGGGTGAATTGCACAAAACCTCAATGAAGGTAAGATTTGAATTTACGAAAGAGTCAGAAAATACGATCAGATATCTTAAGGTAAGAAACCTGCAAAGTATGAATTAAATTGGTCAGAGCACAACTTTTACAAAGATTAGAAACCAATAATCTTTATCACGACACAACTTATTGGAACAAGCATGAGGTGGAAAACCTATTTAGAGATCATCACCTTCAGGACACAGATGTAAAATAACGGGGTGTATTTGCAACACGTTACTTATGAGGGTAGTCGTATACAAGTATGGGAATGACTCCAAGTATGTGTCATTGACGTGTAAAACTTAGGAACAGATCTTTAGGCTGCATGTTCACCTTTTTAGAATTCTGGTATCAACAATTAGTGTCAACAATCCTTTGATTGAAGTACGGGTTATTACCTGTTTATAAAGTCATTTATTACCATGTAAGTGAAGTACGGAAGAATGTGTTGATGGTTTTTATGACTTCTCAAATTATTTCTCTATGGTTCCTCCTCAGAAAGAAAGTAGGTCCTTTGAAAACAACCCGAATAGTAGGTGGTCTGACAAGGTCCACGTCACTACCTCGTCCCCAGTTTAACAACGGAGGTACCTCGAATAAAGTCAAAGTCTTAGACGTCCGTCAACACACCAACCCCGTACCGATTTATCACTCGAATAGTTAGTCATTCGGGAAAGATGGTGAACGCCGGGTCTGACCTCCGGACTGCCGGGCACCTCTCGTCACACGAACGTATCCGACAGATGCCAAACCTTAAAGACGGAAAGCTCGAACATAGAATCCCCGAGGACTAACTTTCACGGGAAACAGAGGTAAAAGGTTCGTCACAGACACGAACGAGGAGTCGCATGGGGACGTGAGTCATTTAGAGTAAGGTACATCGTAAACGAAATTCAGGATGTGGAAGTCATAAAAGATCTACAAACCACCTTAAGACAGATACACAAAAAGTCACTGTCTGCCAAGTGAACACATTTGCTTTTCAGGTGTAACTCATGGGACTCACTATGGAACGTGAGCTCATCCGTGAGCTGTTACCCAAAATAAAGTTATGGTCGCTCGTCGAAAAGTCAAAAGGTGTCTGCGGTTGGCCTACAGTCTACATTGACTTCAGACTGAGACAGTAGGACCTCTGTCGTGGTCTAAGGTGTCCAATTCCCGCCAATTGGAGTGAAGTCGGTGACTAGGTCCAGGTGACACGAAGACTGGTCGACTGATGTCTAACCTCGACGGGTACTGGGAAGGAGACTACACTAATTAGATGTCGGTGAGTGTCTCAAGTTCTTTGGCCAAGGGACTCATCTAACGATCAAATAATATTTCCTATAATTTTTCATACTTACTTGTCGGTCTATTTCTCTGCGGATCCGACTCCAGACCCTCTCAAGGTTTACGTCCTTGAAGACAGGGGCACCCCAAACCCCGGACCGGGCACCTTCGGAAGACTTGGTGAACGAAAACCCAAAAGTACCTCTAAGGTTGAGAGATTAACACCAACCAAAGGGACCGTTGGTATGGGGTAGGAATCCCCTAAAGGTCATTAGTGGAGCAATTGTATTTGAGTCGGATCAACATTCTCCGAACAATACTTATTGTCCTGTGAGTAAAGTGAAGTCTCGAGACTTCCCTAAAGTCCCGGACTCCGGTTTTCTGGTTTATGACATTGTCTTCCACAAGGGTAACGAGAATCCTTTAAGATTCCCAAGACCCTGATTCTGGCTTTCATATATAACAATCTATATCAGTTTCGATACAAAAAAGGTCATCAGCATACACCTACACTCTCAACCTGATATTTCTTTCGACTGGCGGCTTCTTAACTACGAAAACTTGACAAAACCTCTTCTAAGAACTCGTAGGGAACCTGACGTTTCTCTAGGTTTCAGTTAGGACTTCCTTCAGTCAGGACTTATAAGTAACCTTCCTGACTACGACTTCGACTTTGAGGTTATGAAACCGGTGGACTACACTTCTTGACTGAGTGACCTCTTCTGACTACGACCCTTCCTAACTTCCGTCCTCCTCTTTCCCATCTGTCCTACTCTACCAACCCACCGCAGCGACTGAACTCCCTGTACTCAAACTCGTTCGGGACCCTCAACCACTACTTGTCCCTTCGGACCGCACGACGTCAGGTACCCCAACGTTTCTCAGTCTGTCCTGACTCGCTGACTTGACTTGACTTATATATATATTAAGAGATGAAACAGTTGTTGTTGTTTTTTAAGATTTAGTGTTATAGTGTTGAAAGGAGAGTAAGGAAAACATAAAGGGTATTAAAAGTAAATCTTCCTCGTGTCTTTACAAACCGACTCCTGGAATCCACTTGTCTACAAGAGCTGTGATACACTTCACCTGTAAATTATCGACACCAACATCGGTCTCGGTAGAAAAAGGAAGGATTGATACCAAAAGTCTTTGGTTTACCTTTTGGGGTAACCTCTAAAGTGACTACACGTGAGTCCTCTCGACGGAACAGACAACGAAAATACCTTCTGAACCCACCTCCTCTTGAAAGAAGTCTTAGACACCCGTAGAGACCTTCTCGTACCCCTCCTCACCCTTTCGTAACAAAGGGACGACACAAAGGACATGAAAGACGACCCTCTAAATGTCGACACCTAAAAAAGTTTTCTGACAACCTTAGTAGAGACCGAGACAACGAAAACCGAAACCGTCGGTTCCGAGTCCCACGAACTCACTGAATTACTTCGTCACCACTGATCCCGAGACTGAGGGGGAAACCACGGAAGTCGGGACGGAAGGGAACGGTCAAGGAGAAAGAGCAATGTATGAAAAGACTCCGGACAAGAAACCTTCGGTTCTGCTACCAGACGGTCCTCTCCGTGACGTCCACCTGGCTCACCGGTCACTCGGGGACTCGACGTGACAGGAGCCGGGGCCTGACACTCTCCGTCGACACGTCACACGGGAGCTCCCTCCTGTCGTCCGTGGGATTGCCCTTCTTCCCCTCGGTCATGACAGTGAGAAGTCTCCTCCCGCTTCCACGGAAGAATGACCCGACTCGTCACCGAAGTACTTCCTCCACCGGAACCGAGACCCTCTGAGATCTGTACGACTCCCCGTTTTCCTCGACCCAAATCTCACTCATGTCTTGGTCCTTTCCTCTCCAGGTACTCCCTCACCACCCGGACTTTGACAGTGACATCCCCCCACACCACGATTCTACGAGACCACGACACCCTAGGCTCCCGTAGTCCCTCTTGGAGGCGTCGTCCCACATTCGTCCACTCGCACGTCTAACCCGTCCTCGTTTCCTTTTGGTCTCCGTTGCCCGTTTGTCACTCGAGCCTGGTTGAGGACCTTCTGTCCGAGACCCAGCAGGACTGGACATAGACTTCAACACGAAAATCTCACGAATAAAGAATGGACATAGTGTTTACTCATTTTATTTATGAGACAAAGGAGAAAAACGCAAACATAAGTGAAATCTAAATAGGTAGTAAACCCCACCCAAAAGCAAAGTCAAACAAATTAGAGAAGGACAGTCCTTCCCCAGATATGGCTCCCGGCTTCAGGATCGACACCCCGCAGCCCCGGAAGACCTTCTACCCGTACCGCCGACGGTCGGAAGCCCACTCTCCGTCCGCGAGACGTCACCCCGACCGGCAGAACTTGAGACGTGTCCGACGGTCGTACGACGGTCGGCCACTACTTCAACACATCGAGTCCGTCTACGGCTTACTCCGGGGCTCTCGTCCAGCCCTTCGGGTCTCGGAACTCCGGGTGGGGCCCGAGACGGGCACACGGGCACCGGCACGTGAACGAAGTCCACCTGCGGAAGTCCCCGACGAGGACAGCACGTCAAACACAACAGAGACAGAAGAAAGACCACGAAGGACCGACACCTCGGAGAACGACTCAGGACGACGGACAGGCCTCGTTCGGACACCGTAGGAATAACACACAGAGCGAGGAAAAAAGAACACCTTCTGGTAGAGTATGAGGTTTGTCAGGCATAACACTCTCAGAGTCGAGGACCGAAGACGTCTACTGGACTCTGAGGACCTCAAAACGTCCCACTGGGAGGCGAGGTCAGCCGAGGACGGAACGGACCCAACATAGTATACAAACCGACGATATATTTTACTCGTCGGAGGACTTACCAACACTTGTATCTTCTACCTCAGAGACGTCGTCAAACTTAGGGAGTCACAGTCCTATACTCACAAGGAAAAACCTTACCACAGAACTTGGATGAATTAATTGTAGGACAATTATAAACCGTTTCTACCCACGTCATTTCCTGTCTTTACCATACCTGGATTGTCTTTGTCTTTTGTAATTCATCTCCACCGTTCTTATGTGTCTTCTTGATATACCTTTTCTAGAAGTACTAGGTCTATTGGTGCTACGACACTAGTGAGTGGATCTCGGTCTGTACGACCTTACACTTCAGTTCACCCGGAATCCTTCGTAGTGATTCTTGTTTCGATCACCATCCGCTACCTTAAGGTCACCTTGGTAAAGTTTAGGATTTTCTACTACGACACTTTCACGAAGTGAGTTTTATGGTCGTTTAAACTTTTTGAGTCGTCACCGGTGTCCTGACCTTTTCCAGTCAAAAGTAAGGTTAGGGTTTCTTTCCGTCACGGTTTCTTACAAGTTTGATGGTGTGTCAACGTGAGTAGCGTGTACGATCGTTTCCCTACGAATTTTAAGATGTTCGGTCCGAAGTTGTCATGCACTTTACACTTGAAGGTCTACAAGTTCGACCTAAATCTCTTCCGTCTCCTTGGTTTGACCAAACTAGTAGTAGCTTTTTCGTTCTCTCAAGGTCTTTTTGTAAATGAAGATGAAATACGGTTTCGGAAACTGACACACCTAGTGTTGTTTGAACATCTTTTAAGAATTTCTTTACCTTTATGGTCTGGTGGAATGGACGGAGGACTCTTTAGACACACGTCCAGTTCTTCGTTGTCAATCTTGACCTGTACCTTGTTGTCTGACCAAGGTTTAACCCTTTCCTCATGCTGTTCCGACATATAACAGTGGGACGAATAAATCGAATACACGTCTCATGTAGTACACTTTACAGTCCGACCTACTTTGAGTTCCACCTTAGTCCTAACGGTCCTCTTTATAGTTATTAGAGTCTATACGTCTACTATGGTGGGAATACCGTCTTTCCCTTCTTCTTTATTTCTCGGAGAACTACTTTCACTTTCTCCTCTCACTTTTTTCAACCGAATTTCGAGTTGTAAGTCTTTTGATTCTAGTACCGTAGACCAGGGTAGTGAATTATCGTTTATCTACCCCTTTGTCACCTTTGTCACTCTCTGAAATAGAAAACCCCCTGAGGTTTTAGTGAAGTCTACCACTGACGTCGGTACTTTAATTTTCTGTAAACAAGGAACCTTCTTTTCAATACTGGTTGGATCTGTCGTATAATTTTTCGTCTCTACAATGAAACGGTTGTTTCCAGACAGATCAGTTTCGATACCAAAAAGGTCATCAGTACAAACCTACACTCTCAACCTGATATTTCTTTCGACTCACGGTTTCTTAACTACGAAAACTTGACACCACAACCTCTTCTGAGAACTCTCAGGGAACCTGACGTTTCTCTAGGTCGGTCAAGTTAGGATTTCCTTTAGTCAGGACTCATAAGTAACCTTCCTGACTACGCCATCGACTTTGAGGTTATGATACCGGTGGACTACGCTTCTTGACTGAGTAAACTTTTCTGGGACTACGACCCTTTCTAACTTCCGCCCTCCCCTTCCCCTACTGTCTCCTACTCTACCAACTAACCGTAGTGGCTGAGTTATCTGTACTCAAACTCGTTCGAGGTCCTCAACCACTACCTGTCCCTTCGGACCTCACGACGTCAGCTACCCCAGTGTTTTTCTGCCTGTGCTGACTCGCTGAGTTGACTTGACTTATAAACCGTTTTTCAGACTCTACAAATTAAACGAAATTTACAGTGACTCATAAATAGTGTAGGAAAGATACAATCCCACAAACCGAGACGTCTCTCGTAGGGTTCAACAGAACCGAGATCGAACTCGGAAGTGGTCGAAAACTATTGTCCTTAACACTTTACTATGAAAGGACTTAACGTGTCAGGGGTAATTGGACTTTAAAGACGGGGGTTTATCTAGAACTAAAGCCTCAAAGACACAATAGGTACTATTCTTTCTACCAGCACACACCCCGCCCTTCCGTCGCACCAGTGAGAACGACAACCCGAACCACCTTCCGTCTGTGACGAGCAAGAACGACCGCAGTCGAGCCGACAGTCGCCAACGGACCGACAAGAGGAAAAGACAGTCATAAGGTCCACCTCCTACCAGGCATAGAACAAAACGACCACGGAGTTCACTGTGACCTCCACCTCCGGTGCCAGTCTTCTTCAAAGAGGACGTCCTGTAGCGACTCGACTAATTCTGGTCTCGGACGGTCTCCCACCACCAGTACCACCCCCGGCCGTAGTCGTGCGGGTCGCCATAGGGTCTGAAGTCCACGGAACGCGAGGGTCTCGAGCAGGGCGTCGATGGGGGTGAGGGACGACAGAGAACTTCCCGAGTCTCGGAGAGCGAAGAGAGGCGTCCAGAGGTCCCCAACCGATGATGTCGTAGGAGGTCGTCATGTTCGAGGGGATGGGACTCCGGTAAAAACTCGAGAGTAAAAAGAAAGTACTGGGGTTCGGTAAAAAGTGAAAGCGGTTTTTCGACATGGGACCCTTGATATCCGGGTTACGATGAGTGATGAAGGAGGCCGACGACGTACTCTTCCCCGACGAAGACGCCGAGATGTGTGTCTTGTAGCTGCCCGAACTCTCTCCACTCGGAGACAGGACAAGGTGTGAAAAGGCGAGGACGTCCCTTCCGAGTCCACGGACAAGACCCATCCCGACTCCGGATCACGAATAAAGGGTAGGAACACCGACTAAAACTGGGTTCTTCAAAACGGTAATAGAGGTGATTTTTACAGGAGAAACACAAAATTCATAGTGACAATCCTGGAGTAACCGTCTGGGTAAAAGATCCAACACTCAAACGCTATCTCGATTTCAACTGTAACCCTCGAAGACCAAAATAACTAGACTACCGAAAGGAAAAAGTCCAAAAGTAATACCTTAAAAAACTCGTGTATCACTCTCCTTACACTACTTGTGAGTACCGGAGTAATAGAGTAGTGCCGGTCAGGACAAATTGGATACAGGATGGGGGTAGAAGAGAGTGGGGACTCATAAAACTTCGTTTAGGGAGAGTAGTATTTAAATTAGATATTTAGGTCGTTACCTATAGAAATCTTCCATTTCGGAAGATTTTGTGTCGGCACTATAGTAATAGTGTCTTTCTTTAGTGATTGTCAAGGAATTATAGTTTAAGTAACACCACTAAAGAACTGACATGGATCGACTACCGGTGCGCCTCACTGAGTACCCAGTACGACTGGAGACCGGCACGTGAGACCTCTTCGTCAACGACCCGGCAAAGAAAAGACGTCCACGACTGCCCGTCGAGAGTCGTTCGGTCGTCGTCGAGTCGGTCCGATGTCTACAGAACACTTAACTTTTTTCCTCGACAGAGTTGAGGTCCTTTTACAAATGAACGATCTTCCTGAGATGTTGAACCTCGGTGTATCCGTCATCACTTGTGGGGTACCCCTACTAGAGAAAGGACCTCACGTCGTCACGTCCGAACACCCTTCACCCTCACACGCCGACACTGGAGGTGTACGCATCTCACCCCTGCCACCCCTTGTACCGGTGCTCCCGGTCCAGAAGTATGGGCACCGGAAGGTCCCGAGTACCACCATTGTCGTGACCGTGCTATTCAGTGGACAACAAACAAAAAGGTGTCCAAAAACCTTTACATAAATATAATCGTCATAAAAGAATGAGAACCACAGACATCGTATCTTTTACAAAAAGAACCACAACCCACATTAAACTAGATCTGAATGCAGTTTACAAAAAGATGACACAAAAGTGTCCGAAAAAAAAAAAGATAACGATAAGTAATTAATTTTTTTAAAGGTATGTAATTATACTTAGTCGGTTTCCATATATACGTAGAGGAGGGAGAACTTGGAGGGGGGATGGAGGCCGGGGACATCCAACGGTGTCTGTGGACCGACTCGAGGGCCTCAGTAGGTCGTCTAAGAGTGCCCGACAGATCCAATGTCAACGCCACCTACACGAAGGCACGGTGACAGAGGTAGACAGGGCAGGAGAGGAGGAGGAGTGGGGCACAGGTATTCAGACAAGAAATACAGACGTAGAGGCGACGACGGGACATTTATCCAAGTAGTCATGATAGAAAGACCCAAGGTGCATGTACGTAACTACAGACTATAAGTAAAAAGAGAAGGACTAAATGAAGTGAGACATATTATCCGAGATCCAAGTAGGGGGAGTAATCGTGACTGAGCTTGTGTAAGGAAAAATCTCGACTATAGGGTGACATCTGTACATGGTGTCGACGAAATAGACCAGCAGGCAGCCACCTGCAGACCCGACGAAGGTACAGGATCGACAAACATCTATCACGACGTCACTTGTGACTCCACGAACACAGAAAAGGTCAATGTCAAAAGAGTCTCAAATACGGGTCATCACCCCGACAACCCAGTATACCATCAAAATAAGTATCAAAAAAAATCCTTAGAGGTATAACAAAAGGCATCACCGACATAGTCACAGGTAAGGGTGGTTGACACAGTCTCCCGAGGGAAAGGGGGTGTGGGAGAGGTCACAAGTGACGACATCCGAAAAACTGCTGCCGACAGACTGACGACACTCGACCACTGGGCGACGTCAGAACCTCGTACAAAAGTCAGTACTCGCTACGACTCGTAGAAAAGTGCCCGAAGGGACCACCGAGTCTACCACTTCTCAGACGGACGGTACGTCCTCTGACCCAAACGAGGAACTCAACCCTGCTAGGTGACCTCTTCCCTTATCGCCGGGCGAGGTCATAAGAACGGACCCTTTAGGTTACCTGTCTCCGCGAACCACCCGACATCAGGTATCGCGACGTTTTTCACGGTCTGTGTCGACTCGTTGAGTGTGTGTGTGTGTGTGTGTGTGTGTGTGTGTGTGTTAATACTCGGTACAGCCACTAAAAAAGGTGCACGAAACGAAATTGACACTCAACCGAGGAACAGTTTCGGAATAGTGACTCGAATAAGACTAGTCGCCCCAAAACAGACCCAATATCTCCGTTCCGAAGGTGCCTCCTTCCCGACTCCGAAGAGGACCCCCGGACGGTGTGGGTCTCCACTGTGACTCCCCGAACACACGGGTGGGGTCTCCGTCGTCGTGAATCGAAGCCAAACTTAAAGTCGTAGACCGTAGGGACTGAGTTTCGAGCAACTTCGAGTACCTAGGGAACGGAGCCGGTGGACGTGGTAGACGGCCTCTGGGATGGGTCCCCTCCTGAAGACCCATTCAACAGTGTCTCTCAAGAAAGGGCGACGTGAAGAGTGACCCGCACTAGACCTCTTCACCGTGAAATATTCGTAACACAACCTTCCTGTTGTCTTGCCACTATGATACTTTTACTAAAAGAAATTAATTTTTTTTAATTATAATTGAACAGTTTTAATTCCGGCATGTCTGTTGTTCCTAAATGACATGTCGTGTCCCTTGATATAAGTCATAGAAATTATTGGATATTCCCTTTTCTTATTGTTGTATATGTCTGTCTATATACATATCGGTTTAGTGAAACGATATCCGTACTCCGATTACGTTATAACATTTAGTCGATATGAAGTCATAAAAAAATCACACGTTCAGGATTGAGGGTCATAGATACTTATATCTGAATAACCCGGTGTCCTATAAACGTCTAATTTTTATAATTCCTTTATGTTTTATACATCCCTTTTCACTCAGACGGAAGACGGTCAAGGACATCGGGTAAACTATACACACACACATATATTTGTATGTGCGTGTAAAGATACATGGATGTGGGTGTGTGTTAATCAAAAAAGGTGATTACCCTATTGATTATAAGTGTAACGAAACAGGGACTCGTTTTAAAGTATCTATCGAACACAGCCATTGATATCGACACGAATGACAAAAATCAATTGATATCTCGTAACGACAACAAGTAAATGATACAGCACAGACTGAGAAAGACTATGGCACCTGACGTCGTGTTGTCCTAAGAGACTGGAAGTGATAGAGGGTCTCAAACGAGTTTGAGTACAGGGAACTCAGTCACTACGGTAGGTTGGTAGAGTAGGAGACAACGGGGAAGAGAAGGGTGGAAGTTAGAAAGGATCGGAGTCCCAGAAAAGGTTACTCAGTCAAGAAACGTAGTCCACCGGTTTCATAATCTCGAAGTCGAATCGTGGTCTGGAAGGTTACTCATAAGTCCCACCTAAAGGAAATCCTAACTGACCAAACTAGAGGAACGACAGGTTCCCTACGTGTTCTCAGAACAGATCGTGGCGTCAAACTTTCGTAGTTAAGGAGTCTCAAGTCAGAAGAAATACCAGGTTGAGAGTGTAGACATGTACTGATAACCTTTTTGGTATCGAAACTGATATACCTGAAAACAACCGTTTCACTACAGAGACGAAAGATTATGCGACAAATCCAAAAAGTATCAAAAAGAAAGTTCCTCGTTCACAGAATTAAAGCACCGACGTCAGTGGTAGGTGTCACTAAAAACTCGGGTTTTTTTACTTCAGACAGTGCCAAGGTAAAAGAAGGGGTAGATAAACGGCACTTCACTACCCTGGTCTACGGTACTAGGACCAAAAGACTTACAACTCAAAATTCGGTCGAAAAAGTGTTGTGTGTCGGAACTACACGAGGAAAGGGTTAAAACTTGGTCAGGTAACAAGGTACATACCAAGTTTGACAACGAAGAACTGGACGTATGTCCAAAGGGTCCTCCGTTCATTCCACCAGACCATAAGGGTAGAGAAATTCTTAAAGGGTGTCAAACCACATTAGATATATCAGTTTCCGAAATCTCACCAGTCAATTTGTCTTCATCTACGAAAAGACCTTAATGGAACTAAAGAGACACTAGGTCACCTACGACCGTTGAACTAGAGACCAAGGAAACGGAAAAGATTTAGGTCGAACTTACACTTGTACTCGCACTTCGGCGAGTCAGCACGGGCTGAGAAGCGCGGGGCACCTGACATCGGGTGGTCCGAGGAGAAAGGTACCCTAAAAGGTCCGTTCTCATGACCTCACCCAACGGTAAAGGAAGAGGTTCCCTAGAAGGGTTGGGTCCCTAACTTGGGCCCAGAGGGTGTAGCATCTGTCTGTGAAATGGCAGATAACGTCGGATTGAACTTCCTAAAACTCGTAATGAAACGACCGTACACTTTACTCGCGTTAACATGCAATTAAACTCGTAAGAAACCGTTTCGTAAAGAAACCCTACCCTTACTTTTGAATAGAAAAGGTCAGGACACCGGTGACGACTCAAAAGGTCTAGAAGACCGTATAACTCAGACCGATTACAAAACAGTTAAAACAAATAGAAGAGTTTCTTGGTCGAAAACCAAAATAATTAAAAATGATAAAAAAGAAAGTAAAGAAAAAGTAAATATACCAAATAAAGACATGGTCAAAAAAAACAAGAAGAAAAAACTCAACAAAATCCACATTACAATCCAATAGATAAGCTACAAAAAGAACAAAAAATCTCCATTCTAACATAACGATATTCGAAGGGAGAATCTTGACGAAAACGACGTAGGGTATCCGAAACTCAACAGCACAAAAGTAACAGTAAACAAAGGTCTTCAAAAAACTAAAGGGAAAACTAAAGAAGTCATTGCACAACGAATAAATCTCTGCACAACAAATTAGAGGTTCACAAAGAATGTCAAAGAAAGAACATTAACTATAGATCAGAGTGTCGTAACACCAGCCTCTTCTACGAACTATACTAAAGTCAAAAGAATTTAAATGACTCTAATCTAAACACTGGGTTCTATACTAGACAGAACCTCTTACAAGGTACACGTGCACTCTTCTTCCACATAAGAAGACGTAAACCTACCTCACAGAACTTCTACAGTTGCTCTGGGTAGAGTAGATTACACAGGAAATTCTGACACAAAGGAACAATCAAAAGACGAAACTACTAGACGGGCACCGCACCCCCCACAATGTCCGGGAAGAGAGTCAAAGAAGAGACAGACGGTCACAGACAGAATACATGACTCCACGAGGACACAACCCACGCATCTATAAATGTTAACAATACAGAAGGAGAACCCAGCTAGGAAACTAGTAATACACTACGGGAAGGAATAGACAACATTAGAAGAAATAACATTCCAGACAAAACAGATTATACTCCTAACGAGGAGGTCCAAAGAAAACTAAGGGTAAACGTACCTTATATAGAAAGGTAGGAGAGTGAAAGTCCGAGATACATAGAAATCCAGACTTCACGCAAAGAACGTCTGTCGTATACATACCCAGAATAAAAACATGGGTAAGTCGGTCAGACACAGAAAACCAACCTCGTAAATTAGGTAAAAGTAAATTTCATTAATAACTATATATACAAGGATAACGGTAAAAGAATTAACAAACCCCAACTAAAAAATAGAAAAAAGAAGAGAATATAAAGAACTGATATATTTAGGAAAATTATAAACAACATTTTGACCAAACCACCATGACTTAAGCGAATTGAAAACGAACAGACTTTTCGAAAAATAAAGAGGTAGTTAAAACTTACTCTAGGAGTGACCCATGTCATAAGAACCAACAACTAAAAGGGGAAAGTCATGAAATTTGTATAGGACGGTAAGGGAAGACCGGACGTCTCAAAGACGACTTTCTAGTCGATAATTCGTGTACCCCGAAAGGAACTTGCAGTGAACAACGAAAAGGGAACGACGACGATTATAAGAAAGAAACGCAAATCAGAAGCTGTCGAACTAGTCGTACACAGAACCACGCGAAGAGGAACCCAACTAGGAGACACCCTGAGGAACACGGAGAACCTGAACTAACTGATAAAGGAAAAGGTACAACGTCTTTAAAAGTTGATATTAGAGAAGATTTTCAAAGAGTATAGGAAAGAAAAAGAGAAGAAGAAGACCCTACGGATATTAACCTTGCAACCACGTAAACTTTAACAGGGCCCCAGAGATTCTGATAGGAGTCAAGAAAAGTAAGAAAAATGAAATAAGACGAGAAGTCTTCAATAAAGGTGGTAAAACAGAAGGTCGGTGACTAGGTAGGAAGACGAAGTCTATAAGATAACTGGGAAGGTCTCGTACAGATTGAAGTCATTAGTACAAGAGACAGGGACACACAAACGAGACATTAAGAAGGTCCAGAAACAATTGACTGAGAACGTAAAAGAGGTAAAACAAAAGTTCCCAAAACTAGTAGAAACTTCACAACAGAATCAAAGGTCACACGTCGTCTCACCAAGTCACATATGCACACCTGGGAAAGAATCATAATCCCGTAAATCACAATCACATAATCACATAGTCCATCAAACGGATAAAGGAGAAGTACATAAACCTGAAGACACAAAGACTAAACAAGGAAGTAGACACATCATAAAGGGACTGAAAAGTAATAAAAGAAAATTGAATGACACAAACTTCAGAGAGAAGGGGTCCGAAGTCACAACTTAAGAAAGAAGGAAAACCAAAGACGGGAGGGTACCAACCAGGTCACCAGACACACTCGAAGGATACCCCACTCTATGACGACTCACAAAAGAAAAACAAACAAACGAACAAAAAGGAAACTACCCGTCCCGACTCACTCCACCACTAGGACAGACGACTACCAACCCAGACATAAAAACGAAACAAACAACAAATCTACCCCACAAGACGTGTCCCACGATGACCACCAACACACTACGGTCCAGAATATAAGCCCACCAAAGGAAACACACTCAAGAGTGATAAACTTCACGGGATCCCGATCAAGAGACATTCAGTCACAGAACCTCAGTCGCGAAGGTGAGGTCTCCGAGCCCCGAACTAGAAGTCACGACAGAGTCTCTCCCGGACCCACCTCCTCCTGACCGTCCGGGTTCGGGCCCCGAACATTGTGTGCCAGACCCCTCTCAAGGGTGTACCTGCGACCTCCGGGAGTGTGTCACCGGACCCGATTTCCGTCCGTTTGTGGCGCAGAGGAGAGGAGATCCGTCACCGGGTAGTCTCACGCTAGCGGTCTGGACGTCGGACACTCGTGCACAAGACCTTCATCGAAGACCAAAGGGACACAACAAAAGATCTAAGGTGTGTACTCACTATCGTATACCATAAGTCAAAAGAGACAGACGGAAACGAATCATAATGTCAGAGAGCCAGGTAGGTACAACGACGTTTACCGTCATAAACTAAGAAAAATTACCGACTCACTATATGGTAACACATATATATATATATATATGGCATAGAAAACTTAGAATCTTACCGAAAAAAAAAAAACATAAAATTTCATCTCATTCCATCTCACCTTTTAGAATTTATTTCCACTTTGACTTTATTGCTGTACCGTGTCTTAGGACAGAAAAAAATTAACTCCACTTAAGTGCATTGTATTTTAATCGGTAACATGTCACAAGTGAGAACTCCACTTAAGTACATTGTATCTTAATCGGTAACACGTGACGTACGAGATAACCATAAATCATAAAAGTGACATGACACGTCGGTGGTGGAGACAGATGAAGACCTCATAAAAGTACTGGGTGTCCTCTTGGGACATAGGTCATTAGTCAGTTGGAATTAAGGGAGGGACTGGGGTTCGGGAATCGTTGGTGTCTAGAAATAAGTATAATAAAATAACTTCATATCAGTTTGGCCAGTTAGGATTTGTTTTAGTTGGGATTTATAAGTAACCTTCCTGCCTACGACTACGATGTTGAGGTTATGAAACCGGTAGACTATGTACTTCTCGGTTGAGTAACCTTTTCTGGTACTACGACCGTTTCTATCCCCCGTCCTCCTCTTCCCCGACTGCCCTACTCCACCAACCTACCGTAGTATCTGAGTTACTTGTACTCAAACACGTTTGAGGTCCTCTATCACTCCCTGTCCCTTCGGACCACACGACGTCAGGTACCTCAACGTTTCTCAACCTGTGTTGAATCACTGACTTGTCGCTTGTCGTTATCGACTAGGTGTCACGACAGAAGCACAATCACAATCACACAGTCACAACGTAGTCACAATCATAATCACATAAGCACACAAGTCACAATCACATGCTCACATAAATCATGATCACACAGTCACAACACAACCCCAATCATAATCCCATAATCCCATAAATCACAAGCACATAGTCACAACGCAATCACAATCACAATCACATACTCACACAAATCACGATCACATACTCATATAAATCATGATCACACAATCATAATCCCATAATCCCATAAATCACAAGCACATAGTCACAACGCAATCACAATCACATACTCACACAAATCACGATCACACAGTCACGACACAATCCCAATCATAATCCCATAATCCCATAAATCACAAGCACATAGTCACAACACAATCACACGAATCACATAAGCACACAAATCACAATCACATGTTCACATAAATCATGATCACACCGTCACAACACAACCCCAATCATAATCCCATAATCCCATAAATCACAAGCACATAGTCACAACGCAATCACAATCACAATCACATACTCACACAAATCACGATCACACAGTCACGACACAATCCCAATCCCAATCACACAATCACAATCACATAAATCATGATCACACCGTCACGACACAATCCCAATCATAATCCCATAATCACAACATAACCACACAATCACAATCACACAATCCCATAGATCATAATCACACAGTCACAACATACTCACATAAGTCACGATCACACCGTCACGACAGAGTCGAAGGTCGGACGTCGTCTCACCGAGTCGCGGACGCACACCTGGGAAAGAGTCGGCGAAGAGGGTACATCCAAGAATATCTCGTGACTCACGGGACACGATACGTCATCCCGGGACAACCACTAGACAACCTGTGAAATATAAGTGACCACACATATACCATTTGAGGACTAACTCAGGAGGGATGGCGTCAAGGAGAAACCACTGGTAGTCAAACAAAGACTTTAGACACTCAGAAGAGACGCAACACTTACTCACGTAAGCGTAGTGTATTTGTCGGTCTGGGGTGCCCGCGCGCTACGGACAGCACGAACAGACACAGACTGGAGTCCACCGTTCAGAGACCCACGCAGACACGACGGCGTCCGCAGTGACGACAGAGAACTGCCAGTGCACTATAAGGCACACCACAGACACGGCACAGCAGAAATAGGTAAGGAGACAGTCACACAGTCGGAAGGCACATGCAACCACTAGCATTAAAACGGAAAAGACCTTACAGTATCTCAAACTTATTATGTCATTCGCCGGAACGAGTAACTGAAGCAAGTGTATCATAATACATAAATTCCAAGGAGGTACAGAAAAGTACCGGACTATCGACAAACCAAAAGAAAAAACTCCGCCTCAACTTTTTCAACCGAATTTCGAGTTGTAAGTCTTTTGATTCTAGTACCGTAGACCAGGGTAGTGAAGTACTCTTTATCTACCCCTTTGTCAACTTTGTCACAGTCTGAAATAAAAACCCACGAGGTTTTAGTGACGTCTACCACTAACGTCGGTACTTTAATTTTCTACGAATGAGGAACCTTCCTTTCAATACTGGTTGGATCTATCGTATAAATTTTCGTCTCTACAATGAAACGGTTGTTTCCAGGTAGATCAGTTCCGACACCAAAAAGGTCATGAGTACATACCTACAATCTCAACCTGCCACTCCTTTCGGCTCACGGGTTGTTAACTACGAAAACTTGACACCACAACCTCTTCTGAGAACTCTCAGGGAACCTGACGTTCCTCTAGGTTGGTCAGGTAGGATTTCCTCTAGTCAGAACCCACAAGTAACCTTCCTGACTACGACTTCGACTTTGAGGTTATGAAACCGGTGGAGTACGTTTCTCAACTGAGTAACCTTTCTGAGATTACGACCCTTCCTAACCCCCGTCTTCCTCTTCCCCTACTGTCTCCTACTCTACCGACCTACCGTAGTGCCTGAGCTACCTGTACCCAAACCCATCTGAGGCCCTCAACCACTATCTGTCCCTCCGGACCGCACGACACTAAGTACCCCAACGTTTCTCAACCTGTGCTGACTCACTGACCTGACTTGACTTATAAGGTCACAGACCTACACTGTGCCAGACAAATAGTGGATGACTTCCTGTGGAACCAACGAAGGTCCAAAACCATTAATACTCATTTCAACAATGTTTGTAGGTATACGTCCAAAAGACACCTACACGAAAGTCGAGGAGACCCACTTATGGTCTCTCACACGGACGACCGGGATACCATTCTGACGCGGAGCAGAAACAGAGGTCTCGCCGGCGGGGTAAAGTGTAAAGATCGGTGTCACTTACACTTAAGGACAACGAGACGTAGTTGTTGTGAACCACAACTAAAACCGGCAAGAACATCCACCTATGACCATAGAGTAACAAAATTAAACGTCAAAGGATCACTGTGTATTGTCTCTTCCGTCATCGTGGGGTGAGGTCATGAGAACGGACCTTTTAGGGTACCTGTCTCCTCGGACCATCCGACATAAGGTACCCCAGAGATTCTCAACCTGTGATGACTCGCTGAAGTGAAAGTGCACAGTGAAAATGCGAAACCTCTTCCTTTACCGTTGGGTGAGGTCCCAAGAACGGACCTCTTAGGGTCCCTGTCCCCTCGGACCACCCGACGGTAGATACCCCAGCGTGTCTCAACCTGTGCTGACTTCACTGAATCGTCGTCGTCGTCGTCGTCGTCGTCGTCGTCGTCGTCGTCGTCGTCGTTGTATATGACACCTTGAACAAAGAATATGAGTAAACGGTAGACATAGAAGAAACCACTCCAGAACCCGGGTAAAAATTTGACTCAACGGATAAAAGAATAACACTCGAAATTCTTAAGAAACGTAATAGTCTAAACAGAAGACGTTCACAAGAGAGGATCAGACACTGAAGAGAGTAGGAGAACTACAACAGAAAGTGTCTCCTCCTCAAAGAACAAAATTACTCCCTCCAGACGAAATGGCGTAAAGAGAAAGTCCCTAGTAGAAAAAGGCATAGCATAGCCGACCAGGCTCAGAGAACGAAAGACGTATTTGACATCCCAGTGGAAAAGCGACAAAAGACTACTAGATGTCGAAGACAGAAACCTCGGCACGTGCACCAACGCGAAACAGAGACACGACGACGACACGTCAGGGAGTCAGCACAGACTGGGAGACACTGGGAGACCTGGAAACATCTCGAAGGGCTTAGACATCAAATTATAGAAAAACTAAAAACGAATTTTTTGGGTTCGGGAGTCAGTACCACTAAGGAGACCTGTCACCGACGGGGTACAGACACCTGGAACACAAGGGAGAAACCTGGGACCCAATTTGTGGAGACTCCAACGGAGTGCGAGACGGGTCTTCGGGACCGGTCAGAAAAGCTGTAGGACAGAACAAGGGGACCCACGACGTAAGACTCAGAGGGAGGACTAGATGAAAGGTCAAATGACTATGTAACAAGAAGGTATCTCCTATTTCGGGGAGGAGACTCGAAATTAAAAGTCATGAGATGAAAAATAATGAAGCTCAGGATAGACCAAGGAAAGGTTTAGGTGACGTTATGAAACATATCGAAAAATAGAGGTTGTTCATAAAGTCTGGACAGGAAATTTTTTAAATTCGTATTATGTCAAAAATAGACCTAGACGATTATAGATTTCAGGGACTTATCAGGCAAAGAAAACAGACAACAAAGACGACGAGGAATGACCCAAGTCGGACTTTTTGTATAAACGTAATCGCCACTTCCAAATGGAATATTCCGTTCACAGAAAAGGGAATCAAAAGAGAAGACCACAGATCGGGTTCATACTTGTTCACAAGTCAAGTCAAGTCAGCGAGTCAGCACAGACTGAGAAACGTTGGGGTACTTAGCGTCGTGCGGTCGGGAGGGACAGGTAGTGGTTGAGGGTCTCAAGTGAGTCTGAGTGTAGGTAGCTCAGGCACTACGGTAGGTCGGTAGAGTAGGAGCCAGCAGGGGAAGAGGAGGACGGGGGTTAGTGGGGGTCGTAGTTTCAGAAAAGGTTACTCAGTTGAGAAGCGCACTCCACCGGTTTCAGGACCTCGAAGTCGAAATCGTAGTAAGGAAGGTTTCTTTAGGGTCCCGACTAAAGGAAATCTTACCTGACCAACCTAGAGGGGCGTCAGGTTCCCTGGGAGTTCTCAGAAGACGTTGTGGTGTCAAGTTTTCGTAGTTAAGAAGCCGTGAGTCGGAAGTAGTGTCAGGTTGAGAGTGTAGGTATGTACTGGTGACCTTTTTGGTATCGGAACTGATCTGCCTGGAAACAACCGTTTCATTACAGAAACGAAAACTTATACGACAGATCCAACCAGTATTGAAAAGAAGGTTCCTCATTCGTAGAAAATTAAAGTACCGACGTCAGTGGTAGACGTCACTAAAACCTCGG
>SJYO01016979.1:0-70000 GCA_006410555.1 Capra ibex
ATGAGGTCACAAGAACGAACCTCTTAGGGTCCCTGTCCCGTCGGACCACCCGACGGCAGATACCCCATCGTGTCTCAGCCTGTGCTGACTTCACTGAATCGTCGTCATCGTCGTCGTCGTCACATATGTCGTACATACACGACCTGTTTCCGTACTAAATGTAGGATCTCACCCTACAGTGTTCTAAAGTAGAACGATAAGTCTTGACACAAGTTAAATTATTAGGTCAACTTTTTACCTGTCTTCTAACTTTGTCTGTAAAGAGGCTTGTTTTGTATGTCTACCGGTTATCCGTGTACTTTTCTACGAGTAGTAACGAATTAATAAGTTCTTTACGTTTAATTTTGATATTACTCCATGATGGAGTGTGGTCAGTCTTACCGGTAGTGATTTTTCAGATTCACGGACCGTCTTAAGGTCACCAATCCTGAGTCACAAAAGTAACAGTCCAGGGTACAGACTGGGAACCGACCCCTTAATTCTAAGACGTTCGGTGAGTCACGCCATTTTTTATTTACAGATGATCATTATTTACGACCTCTCACACACCTCTTTTCCCTTGGGAGGATATGCCAACCACCCTTACATTTAACATATCAGTGATCTCTTTTGGTATACCTACAAAGAGTTTTTTGATTTTTATCTGGATAGATAGTATAACAGGATGTTAGGGTAACAACCGTATATGGGTCTGTTTTGATATTAAACTTTTCTATGTAAATGGGAATACAAGTATCTCCGTGATAAGTGTTATCGGTTCTGAACCTTTGTTGGATTTACGGGTAGCTGTCTACTTACCTATTTCTTCTACATCATACATACATGTGTGTTACCTTATAATCGGTAATTTTTCTTACTTTATTACGGTGAACGTCATTGTACCTACCTGGATCTCTAATAGTATGATTCGTTTCAGACAGTCTTTCTCTTTCTGTTTATGATTTACTTGTATTAGATACTTTATTTTTGACTGAATGTCTATGACTCTTGTCTGAACACCAACGGTTCTCTCTCTCCCATCTCCACCCTTCCTGATTCTCAAACTCTAATCGTCTACGTTTGATAATATATATATCCTACCTATTTGTTATTCCAGTATGACATATCATGTCTCTTGTTATAAGTTATAGAACACTGTTTGGTATTACCTTTTCTTATACTTCTCTTATATATATATGTACATATTGACTCAATGAAACGATATGTCGTCTTTAATTTATGTTGTAACGTTTAGTTGATATGAAGTTATTTTATAAAAATTTTTTGAATACTCAACGAATAAAGACATTAACAGGTAAATTATAAAAGTCTGATGTAAACTGACTCCCATTGATTTTAGTACCCTACACTTTGGTACCTATTCCTCCTGATGATATAAGTCATTTCTTACGAATGGCAAAAGACTCTGGTCTTCTTTACGTTTTATTTTTACTCTATGGTAATAAACGTATAGAACAACTATTTTTAAAATTAAGTATTGTTTTATAACTTCTCCCAAAACCCATTTGACCATGGAGTGTGTGACGACCCACCGGTACATTTGACTTTGTCGGAAACACCTCCCTTTAACTCGTCATAAAAAAAAAAAAAACTCGTCATATATAATTGTGAAGTTTACACATTCCTATAAATATGGAGGAAAGGTCGTTAGGGTGAAGATCCTGAGATAGGAGTTTTTTATAATCGTATTTATAAGTTTCTATACACATATTACTAAAATTAACGACGTATTAAACATTATAAACCTCTTCCGTTACCGTTGGGTGAGATCATGAGAACGGACCTTTTGGGGTACCTGCCTCCTCGGACCATCCGACGTCAGGTACCCCAGCGTTTCTCAGCCTGTGCTGACTCTCTGAAGTGAAAGTACGTAACCTCTTCCTTTATCGTTGCATGAGGTCACAAGAACGGACCTCTTGGGGTCCCTACCCCCTCGGACCACCCGACGACAGATACCCCAGCGTGTCTCAGTCTTTACTGTCTTCACTGAATCGTCGTCGTCGTCGTTAAACATTATAATTTTTTGACAGTTGTTGAATTCACAAGTGGTTATCGTCTTATCAATTTATTTAGTACCGTATAAGTATGATACATCGTATTTTTTCTTACAGTCTCTAGATATATATAACTACACCTTTATAAAATTTCCTGTTATTTCACTATACGAATTGTTAATTCGATGTCTTTTTATAAATATCTTATTAAGGTTTAACCGGTTTTTCTTTTTGGTTTGCGAACCCCACCCACGTGACCCTACTGGGCCTCCCTACCACACCACCCCCTCCACCCTGCCCCCAAGCCCTAACCCTTGTGCACATGGGGGTACCGTCTAAGTACAACTACACACCGTTTTGGTTATGTTATAACATTTCATTTTCTTTTGTTATTATTATTAAAATTTTTTACATCCATAGCAAGTATGAAAATGATACAGAGATGTACGACATACGGTTATACGAATATTTACAAACATTCTTATGTGTGGTTTAAAGAATACCACTGAAGAAGACTCTTGTTAAATTCTCAAGTTTATGACACAAAAGGTAAAATAAGTGTAGACGTACAAAAACAAAAAATTTCTACTTCCTTCGAGTATGATCATTCAATTTACAAACACAGTATAACTACGTCTATGACTTTAGATAGAAGTCGTGACTAAAAAGAGTACTTGAGATTAAAACGTAAAGATTAATTGACGGACGATCGTAAAGGTAAGTGTACGAAACGGTAGTAAAGTTTCAGCACAGCATAGATTTTATTTTAAGTGATAACCTTATAAGTTTCTATAATCAAGATCAAGGGTCAAAAGGACAAAGACAATTTTCGTGATTGGATAGACAATGAATTCAAACTTCGAACCTCATTAATAGAATATGGTAAGGGAGAAATAGTCTTTTTTTTAGTTCGGGTTCCAAAAAAAAAGGAAGAAAAATTTATTATAGAATGTATAGAGGAAAGATGAAAGAAATAGTGGGATTGAGTCCGGAAAGTAAGTTGTTTGTATATGATTCGCGTCCGTCAAAATCTACGACGTATATCACGTCTTTCTGAATATACGATCACTTACTCTCTTATTACATGTTCTTTTTTTATTAATACGTTATAACAATCGTAAATATTACGAATAGGACATGATCCATGATACTATTCGATACTCCATCTATAATTTAATCTATCTGAATAGAGTAAATTATGAGGATTACTGGGATACTACATCCGTGACAATAATTAGGGTAAAATATCAACCCCTTTGTCCAGATATCGAGAATTCATGAAATTCCAGTGTATTGATCATTCATCAGTTCTAAACTTGGGTCCGTCGGACTACAATATAATTGTCAAACAGGAGAATTGACAATACGATATAACGAAGAGTACATTCCTTTGGAGTCGTCTACTATTACCTATACCCCTTTTAGTTTGTCCCATTACACTATCATGGAACCGTTCATCCACGATTAAATCTCTTCTACCAGTTCTTTCCGGAGTGACTCCCCACACTAAAAAAACAAATTACCTTCTTGAGTTTAAACTAGATACTTCGAAGAGTGAGACGATTAACGTATCCGTAATACACCAAAGATACATAAACCGTGGACCTAGGTTTCTGATCTAGTTTGAGCCTAGGGTAGGGAAAGTATACTGATATCCTATCTGTATTACAGATTATAGAAACGAGTTATAAATAGTTCCTAACGTTTTGTCACTATAAGATTAAAATAAAGAAAAATAATTAACCTTACCAAAACCTTTTTCTGTACAGGGAAGTAGATGGGTCAAGTAGGTCCTTTCCGTCCTATTTATGAACTAATAGAGGGAAATAACTAATTAAAAACTCTATTACTTAACAAAGGGATAGGACTCACCACTATCAACTCGACACTTACAATTCTTTGCTAGTGGATAAGTTTCTGGACCTCTTTCTGATAAGGTCCATCCCCTTTGTCCATCATGTCTCCGTGACTCCTTCCTCATTCAATGTAATTCAAATTCCTTGTGTCTCTGATCGTTACCGGTTATATAATGAAAGTGAGGAAGACTACAACACCTGAGTCACAACACAGGAGATTTTAAGTATGTAATTTTAGGATGGGAGGTTACACTACCATAATCCTCTACCCCGAAACCCTTCCATTGATCCTAATCTTCTCTAGTACTTACCCTAATCACCCTAACGAACGAGAGAAAGGAGAGGTGAACCATCTCCAGGGAGTAGTCTTACACTGATACAACCATGGGACTAGAGTCTGAAGGTCGGAGGTCTTGACATTCTTTATTTAAATAAACAAATACTTGGTGGATCAGGTACCATGAAACAATCTCGTCGTACTTAGCTGATTCTGTATAGAGAATATATGTAATAGGAGAGGAGGTAAGAATGATGGTGTGGGTGAATTCAAACTCCAGAGTAGAAAGAGAGAACCTGATGACGTTGCTAGAAGTTAACCAAAGTGTCAGAGATTCTTAGAAAGAAGGTGGGATCAGTTAATTGAAGAATGAGTGGTTTTCGAAAGTTAAGTCACATATTTAGAAAAACCACTCTTACTTAGATTTCAAAATTATTACCTACAGTAATCGTTTTATTGTGACTAAATTACCTACCTCCATAAACGACTTTTCATCACAATCTTTGCTTTCTGATGTCCGAAACATGAGTTTGGACCTAAACTCAGGGTCAAGACTGTGAACTATCTACACACTGGATCTCTTTTAATACGTTGGAGGGATTTCGGGTCAAAGTAGTAGATAATCTTTTTATTATTTGTACGAAAATTATGTGATAACACTCTTCATTTCCTCTTATATATAAGAGTAAACTCTATATACATATATATTATATATGTTTCTCTTTATTGTCTATTTCACACGTACATGTGTACGTGTATAAAATAATGTCATGAATCTAGTGTCATTTCCGAGTTACTTCTCGAAAAAATTTTAATGGGAAGGGTAGTACATAGAACGTCTTCAAGGTCAAAGTCACTACTGACGGTGTACAAATTTGAAGTCAGTAACGATTCTCAACAGGTTCTCAGTAGATTCTTATAGATTTTGGATTCCTGGATTGACCCTAAAATCTTCTGCTAAAATCTTCTATTAGTGTGATGAGATCGGATCGTCGAGGGAAACTGTTCGGATACACCCTTAGTTACTCCAAGAATCAAGTAGTCACTATAGAGTATAACTATGTTGTGAAAATGTTTAGTGAAAAGTAGAGACTAGTGGAGAAGGGATTGGATTCACCCTGTGTTGGGGGGGGGGGGGGGGTGGCGGTCCATGAAATGGACAGTGAAATAGGTCTAGTCATTAATAGAGGGTTAATGTAGTCTAAGTCACAATGACTGAGATCCTGGGGACGGAGATGACAGGAGAGACAGAGAAAGACGAGGGTTTCAGGGTCTTGTGACGATCTCCCTCTTGGTTCGTCTGGTTGTATTTAAGTACGACAGGTCAAAGTTGAACCGGGAACGTCGACGAGTCGTTGGGAAAATAAACAGAGTATACAAGGGACCGTGAGAGGGGTGTCTCCGACAAAGTCTGGAAGGAGAAAGAGGAGTTTAATATTTGAGGTTAGAGGGAGGAAGATGAAGGTGTCTAAAGTATAATCTGAGAAAGTAGTCTAATTGACAGGGAAGACGTCGTTTAGTCATTATAGAAAGAGGGAAGGTCGGAACAGGAGATCGGTAGGTCAAAGGAAGGGTCCTGTCGTTAGTTACAAGAACTAGAGAACAAATAAGAAAGTCTCTATAAAATACTGAGATGTTCGATTTCATGTCTCTTCTCCCTTGAACGTGACCAGCAATTTCCATTCATCTTAAACCTACCCATCTCTCTTTCCTCTACGATAAGGTTCGTCTCCTTTGTAGGTCCCGTTTCCGTGTCTCCACCTTTACTTATTCTATATAAATCTTTTGTCCCATATCGTTCTTCTCATTAGGGGACTCTTTATTAGGGTCGACGACGGAGTTCTCGATGGTGAGGAAAAGATCAAGACTGAAGTCGGACTAGTAACGAAAGGACTGACAGGGCGAGATGTATGGTCGTCTCATCTTTAGACTGTGACTTACCGGGGAGTGGGTAGAATAGAACGGGCCTAGAGGCAATGATAAATAACTTGGTAGACAAAGTAAGGACGATTTCTCCAGGATCGAAGAAGGACTCAGTCAGAGATCCGGTCTGTGGGAGGTAAAGAAACCAGTGCATCTGTTAAAGGGGTGTGCCGACTTTTATCCTGTTACTTATTTCTTATACGTAACATGTCTGTAATAACTAGAATGGTTATATATGTTATCTCTTGGATATGTTGTCTCTACCTTAACCGTTTTGGGTCTGATACTTTAAGATGACTTTTTGTTAGGTTGAAGGAGTTGTTTTTCAACGTTCCTTTTTTCACTGTATATTATATATAAGTTAGTGTTACACACCTAGAATAAATCTATGACTAAGTTTGGTCTTTTCGACATTTTAAGAAAACTGTAAATACTTTGACAACCTTTAAATTTACGACTGAACTATAAATTACTATCATTCCTTTATGACGAATAAAATACATACGATTACCATGATGTTAATACTAAAAATTTTTTGTTAGGAACGGAAAATTTCTATATATTACTTTATAAATCCATACCCTACTGTAGTATAGACCTTAAACGACGTTTTATAATACCCTGTCTCCTTTGTCTACTTTGTTCTCACGGGTTCTCAACTATGATCAACTTCGACTCACAAATCATTCCCTAAGTAATGTCATAAGTCAGATGAAAATATATACAAAATGTAAGAGGTAATATCAACTTCGACTCACAAATCATTCCCTAAGTAATGTCATAAGTCAGATGAAAATATATACAAAATGTAAGAGGTAATTTTACGAAAAAATAGTTCGTAGACTACTTTCACACATATAATTAGACTTCCTCACCTTGTCCTCCTCGACCTTATACTCTTCTCCTTCCAGACCTTGTCGGAGACACCCCTCTCACGGTCCCTTACATACTCTGTTTATTTTCCCAACGACCCGTCGACGTTCCCGGTTCAACTTTGACCTGTCGTACTTAAATGTGACCGGACGAACCAAGAGGGAGATCGTCATAAAACCCTGAAGCCCTCGTCTGTCTCTCCCCTGTCACCTCCGTCCCCAGGGTCTTAGTCATTGTGACTTAGACCACATTGACTCTCTCTTAATGACTAGGTCTACTTCACTGTCCATTTCATGGATTCCCAGGGTGAATCCAATCTCTACTCCACTAGTCTCCACTTTTCAACAAACCCTGTGACCAGGGGTTGGAAAAACCGTACTCCCTGACCAAAGCACCTTCTGTTAAAAAGGTACCTGGTCCCCCAAACCCCTACCAAAGTCCTAATAAGTTTGTGTAATGTAAATAACACGTGAAATAAAGATAATAATAATGTAGTCGAGATGGAGTCTAGTAATCTGTAATCTAGGGTCTCCAACCCCTAGGGATCAAATCCTTTCGTAATATAGTCACACTCTATAATGATTGATTCTCGGAACGACAAAGGGTCTCTCCGAATAGTTTCCCTGAGACAATCCGATCTCACCACACTATAGTTCGAGGAGAAGATTCTAAAATTAACCTAAAATCTATAAACCTATAAGAGTCTACCGAGAACTTGTCACTGACTCCAAAATTAGTCATCGGTACACTGGAGTTCGTTCGATACAGGAAGAGACTCGAAACCAAAGGAGTAGATATTTTTGACCCCTATTATTAGGAGTCTCTAGTCCACACTCCTAATTCATTTTATTACACCCATCTTCGTAGGATGTGTCACCGTAAGATGATATATACTACAAATGAGGGAGTCCTCCACTCATGTTAGTATGTATTACGACTTCAACTACGTTAACATACCATTTATACAATAGTGAAATATCTGATCGTTTCAGACTGACAGTTCCTTTTAAGATAAAAGACCCTTAAGGGACCATCAGGTACGAATACTCAGGTCCAAGTTAGGAACCAACCTCTTGATTCTAGGATGTTCAGTACTCCATGTCGATTTTCTTAGGATAAAAGAATGACTTTGTAATATTTTAACCTATAACCTTTACACAGGAAGAAGAGGTTCCCTTTTTTTTTTTTTTCTTTGTGGAGTTGGATGGGTTATCCGGTTCCACTTTCAAAAACCACTTTTCTTTCTTATCATCACCGTGATTAGTATCCATGAATGATATACAGTCTATGACTAGATTTAGACGTAATCGATAATAATAATATTATGTGTCTAGTTCTGGAGTTTCCCTTTTATACCAGATCTCTCTTTTTACGTACTCAGTAAACGGACACCCACCATAAACTTCAGTACCCACATTAACTCTCACAGATCTTCTCTCAATATATATATAGTTATATACTTCTCTGGATCTATCGTATAATTTTTCTTCTCTGTAGTGAAATACCCGTTTCTAAGTATATCAGTTTCAGTACCGAAAAGGTCATCAGAATATGTTTACACCTCAACCTTGTATTTCTTCCGACTCACGGTTTCTTAACTAACGAAAACTTAACACCACGACCTCTTCTGAGAACTCTCAGGGAACCCGACGTTCCTCTAGTTTAGTCAGTTAAGATTTCCTTTAGTTGAGACTTATAAGTAACCTTCCTGACTACGATTTCGAGATTTTGAAATCGGTGGACTACGTTTCTCGGTTGAGTAACCTTTTCTAGGACTACGACCTTTTCTAAGTTCCGTTTTCCTCTTTCCCCTTCGTCTTCAACTTTACCAATCTATCGTAGTGGTTGAGTCACCTCTACTTAAACTTGTTTGAGGCCCTCTATCGCCTCTTATCTCCTCGGACCGCACGATATCAGGTACCCCAGTGTTTCTCAACCTGTGTTGAATCGTTGACTTGTTGTTGTTACTTCTCTGACTTCAATCCTGGCTCAGGACTCCTTGAAGTAGTAACTTACCGGTCATTCTTCTCCTCCTCGGACATTTTCTCTGACTTTCTTTACCGGTCTCTTCATCCTTCTGTTGGTTCTCCTCACTACCCAGTATCTTCGGTTACATACTTTACATGAAGTTCCCTCTTTGGTAGTAATTACAGTTTAAAACGAACTTCAAGTTCATTCTACCCCTGATTTCATAGGTAACCTAAATCACTGAACCACCGGGCCAGTTACCATTGGAATAGTGGGGTCTGACTCCCTCAATCTTCTGTATAACTTCACACAACACTTACCTGATCCTTCTTCCTTTACTTTTTTCTCATCAATAAAATTCTTCAAACCAATGTTTCCTCTCTTTCCTTAATTATCATCGATCTCTCCTCATACTTCAGTTCCCTTTAACAAAAACATTCTGACCCCTCTGAACGTGTACAAATTTACAGTTGCTTTTATAGGTTTCTCTCTCTTTCCGACTTGTTTGTCCCCTCTCTCTCCTATTAATTACCACATTCCAAAGGCCTCTCCACACTCCCTTATGCTATGTTACGTGTCACCTTTCTTTACTCTTGATATTTTCCTCCGTCCCTCTCATAAACACGATAATACTTATTTATACATCTACACTACCACCCTTCATCTACTAATTTACTTTATTATGTACGTTTCGTGAATCATATTACCAACCGTCCAATCAAACATAGTCTTTACCATCGATACTAACAACAACATCACCACCAATTATTACAATATGTGGACGAACTTTGAGTATAAAACCCAAAACCCGATACATTTTCCTAGATCATATGATGAAATAATTACGACGTTTAAAATTCGAAATATATAGTTCAAATATATGTTCCCAATGAACTTTTAAAACTAAGGAGTGGAGGTAGGAGAGGTCCTTAAGACTCATCAACGACCAGGGGACTAAAACTATTCTATCTTTTTTCAACATGTAAATTCTAATCACATGAAATATGTGAGAAGATATATATAAAATGTAGAGATTTAATTTTTTTTATGTAGGAGATTTCGGGGAAAACTACAAAGTGGGTGTCTTTTTACTGTAATTTTCATTTGAACCTGAAGGGACCACCGAGTGACCTATTCTTAGGTACACGACTATGTCTCCTGTACCCAAACTAGGGACGAGGTCCTTCTAAGGTGTACGACGTCTCGTTGATTCGGATATGTGGTGTTGAAGACTCGGGTGTTCAGTGTTGATGATTTCGGATGTGGGGGATCTCGGACACGAAGTGTTGTTCTCTTCGGTGGTGTTACTCTTCGGGTTCGTGACGTTATTTCTCATCAAGGACGAACGACGTTGGATCTCTTTCAGGTAAGTGGCTTTGTTTCTGGGTCACATTGGTTTTATTTATTTATTATTATTTCACAAGGATGAAATTTTTTTTTATCATTTGAAAACTCGAGTAAAACGTACGATCCTTCCACTACGAGTTTTAGGAAGTTCTATCTGAAATCGTCATGTACTTGGTTCTTGAAGGTCTACAAGTTCGACCTAAATCTTTTCCGTCTCCTTGGTCTCTAGTTTAACGGTCGTAAACGACCTAGAGTCTCTTTCGTTCTCTTAAGGTCTTCTTGTAGATGAAGACGAAGTAACTGATACGGTTTCGGAAACTGACACACCTAGTGTTGTTTGGTACCTTTTAGGAATCTACCCTTATGATCTGGTGAATTGGACAGAGGACTCTTTGAATATGTACCCAGTTCTTCGTTGTCAATCTTGACCTGTACCTTGTTGACTGACCAGGTTTTGACTCTTTCCTTATACTGTTCCGACATATGACAGTGAGATAAATTGAATGTACGTCTCATGGTTTTACGTCTCATAAATTGAATGTATGTTTCATAAGTTTTCCGGTCCGACCTAATTAGTGTTCCACCTTAGTTCTAACGGTCCTCTATTCTACTAATCTATCGTAGTGTCTGAGTTACCTGCACTCAAACTCGTTTGAGGACCTTTATCACTTCCTGTCCCTTCGGACTACACGATGTCAGGTATCCCAGTGTTTCTCAGCCTGTACTCTGGTTGACTTGTTGTTGTTTGAAGACCCTAAAGGGACCACCGTGTTCACCTATTCTTAAACGGACGGTTACGTCCCAAGCTAGAGACGAGGTCCTTCTAAGGTGTACGGAATCTCGTTGATTCGGACACGTGGTGTTTGTGACTCGGACTCAAGATGTCGATGATTCTGGTGCACGACGTTGATGACTTCAGGTACACGGATCTCGGACATGTTGTTGTTTTCTTCGGTGGAGTTACTCTTCGGGTGTATGACGTTACTTCTCATCGGAAGTGAACGGTGTTGATCTCTTTCGGGTACTTGTCGTCGTTTCTGGGTCACGTCTGTTTTTATTTATTTTAATAAAATTTTCTTAAAAAAAATTTCATTTGAAGATCTGAAGGGATCACCAACTCACCAATTCTGAGGTTCGAAGGTGTCGTCCCCCGTGTCCAAACTAGGGACCAACCTATTGATTCTAGGGCGTACGGTGGATCAATCTTTCCTAGACTTTCAAAGTCAAGTTCCCCTTTTGACATAAAGATGAACTTACTCTCGTCTCTCGATTCGGTCTTAATAACTTATAGGACCTTCAGGTCCTTAGGGGAAATAAAGACGAGTTTGAAAGGACGTTCCATCTCCTTTCCATCTCCTTTGAAAGAACTACGTAAGAGATTGTAGGGGATTAGAACGGAGTCAAAGATTTAGGAGTCGGTACGATACGACGTTAGGGAGTGGAAACGACGGGTACAGGTAAGAGGGTGGGGGTAGAATGAGGATCGATGATTACTTTGGAATTTCCCACGATACTTTTTATGAACTCTAGTGGACTCCAAACCATTCGAAGGATCGAACTACAAAGATTCTTAGACTTTAGGGTCTAAGAACCGGTGCGACAACTCCCTCATTTAGACTAACTTCTCTCTGAGGTTTTTTCTCTATAGTAAGGAGATTAATTCTAGATGTAAATTCCTTTAAGGGACTACCAGGTCACCAATCACGAAAGTGACGGTACCAAGACCCAAGTTAGGGACCAGTCCCTTGATTCTAGGGTGTTCGACACTCCACGTCGGTTTTTTTTTTTTTTGATGTAAATTTTTCTTTTCCGACTTGAAGGGACCAACATGTCACCTATTTTTAGGTGGACGGTTACGTCCCCTGTGTCCAAACTAGGGACCAGGTTCTGACACGTGGTGTTGGCTCGGGTACACGTGGATCCCGGACACGAGGTGTTGTTCTCTTCGGTGGTGTTGTTCTTCAACCACGTGACGTTGTTTCTTATCGGGGGCGAGCGACGTTGATCTCTTTAGGACGTACGTCGTCGATCTCTTTAGGACGTACGTCGTTGTTCCTGGGTCACATTGGTTTATTTATCTTATTTTAAAAAAATTTTCTTTTACAGATATTACGGAAAAATTGAGAGAAAATTTTAGTATAAGTTTTAGGAACTAGGTCTTAAAATCCGAGAAGGGTTAGATCGGTGTGAAGTGAACTGGGAAAACAAGGGAGTAAATTTGGAAGACTCCCTTAATGGACCACCAGGTCACCAATCCCGTGGTACCAAAGTGATGTCCCTCGTGTCAAACCTAGGGACCAGTTCCTTGATTCTAGGACGTATGGTTCACCGGTTTTTTTTTTTAGAAGACTATACAATCGTCACCAATGTTTGTCGTTTTCCTGATTCAAACCTCTCTTAGGTTTCTCCTCAAGAATTAAGAATGCGGTGTGTAAACACGCAACAGAAAATGTTACTGTTACATAACGAAATAGGAGACTCGGTGGTCCCTTCGGGAAATCTTAAATATTATTTTGTATTTTTCATTTTATCTTATGGAAGAATGGGTTCGGACCGAAAGGGATGAGAAGGTATCGATAGGTTTAAAGAATGAGAAGTTTAAAGGTGAGTTTTATATAAAGAATTGGGAGTGTAAATACCAATTAACTAAAAGTTGATCCCACGGTCCTGTTAAGTCACCCCTGTCTTATCAGAAAGGGTGTTTGTTACGACCCTATTGACCTATCGATATCCGTTTTTATATTTCAACCTGGGGATGGAGTATGGTGTATGTTTTTGAAAATTCTTAAATGGACCGTTGCGTCCCCTGCGTCCAAACTAGGGATCACCCCCTTTATTCTAGGGTGCACCGTACCTTGTTGATTCGGGTACACGGTGTTGATGACTTCAGAGACACGAGACCTCGGGTGCACGGTATTGGTCTCAGACACGTGATGTTACCTTCTAGGGTGTATTGTGTTACTTCTAGGGTTCACATCGGTTTATTTATTCATAAAAAATTTTCTACCTAATTTCTAGTTTTACTTTCTCGACTTTGATATTTTGAGAATCTTTTGTGTCCTTACTTAAAAGTACTGGTACATAATCCGTTACCAAAGATCCTATACTGGAGTTTTCGTATTCGTTGGTTTCCCTTCTACCTATTTAATCTTAAGGATTCTTAAATGTTGAAAACACATAGTTTTCTGTGGTTCCTTCATTTTTCTGTTGTGTCCCTTACCTCTTTTATAAATATTTACAAAGACTGTTCTCTAAATAGAGATCTTGTATAAAAAATTTTTGGAGTGATTTTTCTGTTTGTTAGGATAATTGTTTACCCGTTTCCAAACCAAATTGGTAAAGAGGTTTATTCTATGTTTTTACCAGTTGTTCGTGTACATTTCTACGAGTCGTAGTAATCAGTAGTCCTTTTTCGTTTAATTTTGGTGTTACTCTAAGATGAAGTGTGGGTGATCCTACCGACATTAAATTTATTCTGTTCATTGTTCACTATAGATTCTACATCTCTTGACCTTGGGAGTATGTGTCGACTACCCTTACATTTTACCACGTCGGAGAAACCTTTTGTCAGACCGTTAAGGAGTTTTCCAATTTTCAATAGTAAACTGGGTCTTTAATGTGAGGTTAATATGAACCATATATAGATTCTCTTTACTTTTGTATCCAGGTGTATTTTTGAACTTGTACTTACGAGTACCCTCGTAATAATGTCCTCGTAATGAGTATTATCGGTTTTTCATCTTTGTTGGGTTTATATGGAGTTCACTACTTCTCTATTTGTTCACAATATAGGTGTGTCACTTTATAGTAAACCAGTAATTTTCCTTGTTTCATGACTACAACCTACTCGTAGTACAACCTACTTGTACCTACTTGGAACTTTTGTAATAGGATTCACTTTCTTCAGACAGTGTTTTTTGGTGTATAACATACTTTATAGGTCTTATCCATTTAGGTATCTCCGTCTTTCATCTAGTCACCAACATAGTCAAACCCCCCTTTAACCCTCACTGACGATTACCCATATCCCAAAGAAAACCCTTACCGTTTTTGAAAATCTTAACTAACACCAACCCTGAAGGGACCACCAGATCACTAATTGTGAGACGTGAGATGATGTCCCCGTACCCAAGTTAGAGACCAACCCCTTGATTCTAGGGTGTACGACGTCACACCGGTTTTTTATTTTTATTTTAACTAACACCGACGTGTTGAGACTCATATGATTTTTTTTTTTGGGACTTAAAATGTGAATGCGAACCCATTTAACATATGCTACACATGATATAAATTAATTTCGACATTTTTTACATGAACAAGGTACCACAAAAGGGAAAGATGATGTCAGGTGTAATTGGTGAGGTAAGAGAGTTGAGGATATCGAAAATTTTAACATGACGTGTTAAATCGTGAGTCAATTTGATGAACTATTACAAATAATAATAGAGTATATCTAATCGGAACTGAACCGTTGGTGTGATATTAAAAGGATTGTCCTTACTTATTCGGATGACGAAGAGTCTATGGAGATTTGGTGGATTGTACATTGACCCGTGCATCATTCATGAGTCATTTATGAACCACCAACACTTCTTAACTAACGTACACGAACATAAGTGTGTACACACAATGTGTGTGTGTGTCTTCGACCTCCCTTACTCACGTTAGAATCTATCACTCCACTCTCTTGTTGTGATACACTTTGACGTCTTATGTTCTAAATAAATTCCCTTTTTTGTCGTACCAAACCTGTGAAAACAAGAGGGGAGGAAGACGGAGGACAACGAGTCACTGTGAGGTACCGGTTGGTATAGGACCAGAGACTTTAAGATTCCCTCAGTGACTCTAGGATAGATCTGAACTGACAGACCACAGTGATAAGAGGGTAACGAAGGAGGAGAAGGAGGAGGAGACAGGTCGAGTTCAGTAGTAGACTTAGGAGTCTGAGAAGGAGTAGGTAGAGATTGGGTTGGAGACGGAATCGGAAGAGTCGGTCACGTAGCCCCACGAGGTCGACCCGGGTCCTAGGACCCAGTCGGAACTGGTCCCTTTAAAGTTGGGCTCTACCGTAGTTCCTCTGTCTCGAGACGAGGTGCAGATACTGGACTCCTCCTCCCTTTCTATCTCCTTGTGTCTTCTCTTTTACTCCTTTGGTTTCCCTAAACCCAGTCCCGTCCCACCACTACTTACTGTCCCTCTTTTTATTTTTTACGTTCTACCCCTTTTTATATCCCTTCCTTATTCATCCCCTCTCTCTCTTTCTCCTTTCTTTCCCCTCAACCCCCCTTCCCCTCTTTTATCCCTCTTCTCCCTCTCTCTCTCTCTTATAGTTTCGTTTACTCTTTTGGAGGTGAAAGGGTGATGTTGAAGCAGGGAGTTCTGTGGGAGATAAGTAAGGTCAGGTCGGGAAGAAATGGGGTAGACGGAGGGGGAGAACACGGGGAAAGAGAAGTGAATGGGGGGTCTCGAAGTAGACACGAACCTTGTGTGCCAATGGTAGTTTCTGTCACACCTGTACTTCGACTCTCTTTTCTTAATGTCCCCATCCTTGTTAGGGTCTTCCAGTCTTGTGTAATAATACTGTGTCTTCGTCCGGTCACCACATAAAGGATGTAGGTGTCCGGTCAGTCTATTGGGACTGGAATCTCGAGATGGTCTCCTGATACCTCGGATGTATAATTGACGTATGCTGCTGAATCGGACATTCTACTATTATAGTGGGTTAAGTGACCGGAGGGTAGGTCGTGGTCTGTAAGGAGTGGAGTCAAACTGACCGGAAGTGGGTCAACTTACGTCCTTCACCTTAGACCGGTATATATCAGTGGTGATGATTCCTTAGACAGACTACGGTTAGTACTGCCGTTCTACGACCGTCGATTTTTCTTCTACACTTTACACCTACCATTCTTACCTGAGAATAGGGTTCCCCGCAAGAGTACCACATACACCTCTTCTTTGTTCCATTACGGTCTTTCTAATTGTGCTGGAGTATAACGTTTTGGTGACCCTCGTCTTTAGAATAAACCAGGTACGTTTCCCTCTTCTATGTCTCGAACCGGTACTCCATGTTCCTCCTCTTTAATAAACCCTTGACCCAAGATTAGTTCCCAAGTAATTTCAGTCCTGAATGGACGAAGGGGGTTAGTACAGATGGTTGAGACGTAGGACCGACACGGTCCTTACGGGGTTTTAGGTCCCAGACCTACGGTGTTGTCGAGGTTCTAAAGTGGGACTCCATCCTTATCTTAAGTGAATTAGAGGAAAGGGGAGAGGTGTTCGTGAGGTTAGATTTCCAGTTATAACCCTTTTTGGACAGAGTGTCGGGTGGGTCAGGGGAAGTAGTGGGGAGTACCTTAACTCCACGAGGTCCCACCATCCATGTGCCTCATCGTAGTGAGAGATCCGGAACCATATGGATTCTGTCTATTTCCTCTTAGTCCTTTTCTTAGTCTAGTCTTACTTATTTTTACATACGTCGGAGTGTAGATGTGGGTCGGTAGGGAGCCCGTAGTGTAGAGAGTTTGTGTGCGAACTCAGGAGGTCTTTGAGAGTGAGTGTCGTAGTGTAGGACCCAAGACCGTCGACCGGGGTTAGGCCTAGTTCGATGACAGTTGAGGACCCGTTTCTTTTGTTCTCAGTCCTTGCGATAAGTAAAGAAGGTGGGTTGACGGTGAAAGTGATTTAAGGTCGGACACTTTGGACAGGATGATTCCTGGGTGAATGGACGAGGTCCAAGAACCAGATTAAGGAAGACAAGGTCACGGTAAAGGTCCCGAACCCTATATAAATCGCCTTCGTTGAAACCTTCGTTGAGACTGGATCCCCCATACCCACGCCACTAAATCAGGACTGGGTGATTGACACTGGTTGTCACGGTTGGAAGGGTGGTCACCATAACCTTAACTTCTTCAGACCACTTTCATCCCGTCTCAATCTCTTCTACCTATCGTTAGGGTAACGGTTAGAAGAAGAGACACCTATACGGTTTAGGAACTTGGGACCCCTTAAGGGGTCCCGAAGAGAACGGTTAGATGAGTCAACGAGATTTAGGTATAAAAAGGTATGTTGACGTAGTAAGGGAAAAGAGGTAGACTAATTGACATCTGAAAGAAGACAACGAGTATAATAACGGTGTTTTAACTAAATAAGAAGAACCGTTGGAGGACCGACGGTTATGATGATGTAAGAATTATATATTTTGTATAAAATTTTGAGAGGGTTTTTCTTTTTTTGGGTTAAGTAAGTTGTTAGTGGGAACATAATATTGTTTCATACATAAACACTCTCCGATAGATGAGACAACTAAGTTTTATGGATGGGGTAGTATGGGGTATGGTAGAATTCTAGTTTCCTGTAATAAAGACCTGTTTAAAGGGGATTCCGTGTTTTGTATGTGGTTCGGGACTATGAACCCAGAGGAGTATAGAGACCAGAGATCGAGGGTTTGGAGTTACTGGATAATTAGTGAGGATTTTTCGAGTTACTTACATGCTTTTTGGGCCCCTGGAGGAGAAATGAACCCGGAGAGGGCTGCGTTTCAGAGACGACTGAAACCTTAGTGTAAGCCTCCAGAAACGAGGACTTCACTTGACGAACATGGTCCCGGGAGTCCCTCGAAGAGTCGTGTCACACCAGGGTGTCATGTCGGGATCATATCTATCCCTTTCTTCTAATCCCTACCTTAGGAAGATAACCCCCGTCTTATGGGCTTTCATTTCTTAAATGGAACTACAAATCTTTGAGTCTCTTTAGATGTCAAGCGAAGGCCGTCGTCCTGGTTGGGACCATTGTTTTCTGGGTCGAGTCGAATCTAAGGACCGACGTAAAGAAAACGTTTTACCAGAACGATAAGGGGGGAAGGGATAAGGAGTGGAATTCACGTAGTACCTTCTAACCCTGGGGTCCCACTACCATTGTCCTTAGACACCTATGGTCATCGTTCCAGTTCCTTCCTTTCCTTAAGAATGAAAAGGTCCAAATATACGACTGTTAGAAAGGTATACCATATTTATATATATATATATATATATAGTCATTTCTGAATTCTTGTGGGTCTGGTTAATTTGATTCCGTCCATGTGTGATTTAAAGACAAGGAAATTGTCTGACGGATGTCGACTGTTGAGGGAATCGTGGGTGTCTCGAGGACCGTTCCAGTCCTAATGAGTGGTCCTTCCAACCAAACCCCCAGTTTTACGACGGGTGTCGGAAACAATACCGTCTCATCTCTGTACCTCCGCAACCATCTTAATGACTTTCCCATAAAGTTCCTCAGACCGACGGCTCACCCCTTGTGGAGAATCAGATCTCCGAAAATCGACGGACCTTTCCGGTCGACAAAGATAGAAATCAAGTCCTCCGCATGTGGAGGATTGTACCCGTTCCCTTGAAGTCAACCAGAAGGGTCGGTTATCCTTTCTTGAGTCCTTGTAAAGTCGAGACTCCGAATTCTTTTTTCATAGTCCGTCTCATCCCGAACCTTGGACCCACTCCAGTCGATTGGTAACGACTCTGAACAAAATCTAAATGGTACGATTCAAGTTCGGACGAGTCTTTGTTTCTTGGTTAAAATTCGGGGGAGGGTCAAACGACTTCCATGGGGTTAAGGAGGTCAGGTAAAAGAAGGAGAAAGTTTCGTCGTCGAAAGGAGGGTAGGAGTAATGAAGACACATGGTGGTTATCGTGGCCTAGAAGTTGGTGAAACTGGTATCATATGTAGATTGAAAGGGTACAAACGGATCTATTAATTATAAAATTCGTTTTCCAGTATTTCCTAATAAGAATATCGGAACGTGAGTAGACTGTGTCTTGAAGGGAAGGAGGGGGGAAGTTTTTGTCGTGTCTTTTAATTTTCCGAATTTTACATAAAATTATTCAAGTACAACGTAATAAAGTAAAGAGTCTTTTTGAAGTTTCCATAATCCCTGTTTAGTTTGTACCATGTGGTTATTTTTTACGTGTCGTATTGATGGATTCTATCCGTTTCGATTCTCGATGGCAGACTGTAAGTCGTATGTCGTTGGGACAAGAGTTCTAACATGATCCGGATAGTTTCGACACTTACCGTTGTAGTGTCTGTGTTTTCCCGGTAAAGACCCAACAGAAATGGGTTCTTTTTCTACCTCCGTTCAAATTGTGTTCTAAAAAATTTCTATGTGATTTACTTTTAGAGATTCTCTTTTACAGAAGGAACCCTGTACTTTCCCATTATATACCCTGTATTGTCTTGGCATACATACAACAGACACTGGAGACACCTGTACACGGACTTAAGGGTGGACCCTCACTAACCTTGTCACCCCGGTTCCAGTAACCCCCTACAAAGTAAAAACACCATATACACCGTCCTAGAGACCCCATTCTGTCACGTGATTCAGCACAGGTTGAGAACACTGGGGTACCTGACATCGGACGGTCCGAGGAGACAGATGTCCTAAGAGGTCCGTTCTTATGACCTCACCCAACGGTAAAGGAAGAGGTCCCCTAGAAGGACTGGGTCCTTAGCTTTAGTCCAGAGGTAGTAACGTCCGTCTAAGAAATGGCTGACCCCACCCCCGAGTTCTTTCGTTTATCTTGTCCCACCTGTTTTTCACCTTACTAATTCTAATTACCCCCGAGATTAACCTAGGTAAAACGGTACCGAGGGACCGGGAGCGTCCGAGAGTTGTTAGTGTACTCTAAAATCCTTACGTGGTGTGTCTTAACTAATCACTTTCCTATATGGTGTATCTTGACTAAACAATTTATAGTGGGGAGGGAATGGGAGACGGAGGTTGTATGAGGGATCTCATGATGTCCGTCCCTTCTGGATTTGATAACCCTCCTTAGGGATTGTGAAAAGGTCTCATCTTAAGCCGATTCAGGTTTTTCCCAGGAAGAAAATTCCCAAAACCCTTTGATCTGTGACGTTAAAATAATCATAGCCGCTGCAAACAAACCTCGTTTAAGTCGAGGTCCTCGACGTGCCAACTTACGTCCTCCCCAAGGTGGTTAACGAGGTTAAGGAAGGTAACATCGTCGAACCGGTTTGGCAAGTCAACAACCACCCCAGAATTCCTCTTTTCTCTTACTACAATATTATCTTGGACACGGGATCGAAGGGTGGGTAGGTATCAGGGAGAGGACCTCCGGTGAAGGTAAGTTGTAAAGACTACCATCCCCTCTGATTCGGACAAATTTGATATCACCTATTGGGATTTTTCCTTCAGCGACTGTCCAGGTGGGTTGGTAGAAATTGAAAAATAGGACTGAGGATGTCCGATTCGTTGTAATATATGATTTAAGGACCCGACCTATTTACAATCGGTTCAGGAAAAAGGACTTGATCCATATACCTGTTCCCGTCCGTTTAAATTGGGATAAGTTTCATTTGTAAGACTGTGATGTTGATTTGGTGGAGTCCTAACGTACTCGGTATTTAGAAAACCTGAGTGTACATAAAGTATATTACGGATTGGAAACAACGGAAGGGAGGTTTTCCCTTGGATAAATGGGTCCCATCGTTTTTTACAGTTAGTTCTGATCGGTCAGTCTCCTATTTTATATTAAATTCTAACCCAAACGTGTTCTGAGTTTCTCGAACTCCAATTGTAAAATATCTATTGTCACTAGGATTTTTGATAAATTAAACATCGTCCGGGTTCCTGGTACTTCCGTTTCAGGAAGGAGGATAGTGGTAAATCGATGATATTTCGAGACGTCAAATGGTTAGGGTTCCAAGGTAGACCGTAGTATCACCGACCAGGACCTCCTCGACCCCATGGTCGACCGTGTCCTCGTCCCCCGTACCGCGGAGACAACAAATACGGGTATCGTGGATTTCGTCTCATCACTAGTCATCTCCTCTGTCTGTAACTGTAAGAAATAGATGCGGTTTCCTTTGTTCGGTTCTGGAGACCCGATTCTGTACAATGGGAGGGTGGTTTTAAACGAAGGTCTTTACAGTTCGGGGAATTTAAACCTGATCCATCCTCTTCGATGTATCAAGTGGTCTCTACTCTGTTTTTTTCTTTAGACATGGTAATTAGAGGATTCGGGAATGGAGGGTATCGGTAGACTGGGTAGGCATAGAGGACGAGAGAGACCTTTTGTTTTTTTGTGAGTTCTGTCAGGTTCTGTCGTGACGTAAGTAAGATGGTGTTAGGTGATTCCTGGTGTATGATTTCTTGTAGACGTTGTCGAGGAATTTAATTGAGTGACATCAACATGTTACTTGAGTTCAAATCTCGATGATCCTGTGTTCAGCTCAAAGGATAATCCTTGTTTAACTCTCTACTTTCCTCTCTGTGTACTAAAGAAAGTCCCGAGGTTGGACATGTTGTTGACGACTCCTGTAGTCTTCTGGTCCGTTTCGACGATGTCCTGATTTAGATAGACTAGGACGTCAGTGACTCTAATTTGTCGTGTATGATCGGGGTTGAAAAGTAGGATTTAACGGACACTCCGTTTTTCTCGAGGAGAAGTTTGGAATGGAAAGGAAGGATACTGACGAAGAAAGATTTTCTTCACAGTGTCTTACCTTTTTAACCAGTATCGGATAACGAAGGATTAGGATCACCACTCAAACAGCATAGTACCCGTGTACTCTCTATATGGCGTAGTCCCTTCCAAGGGAACTTAGGAAGGACGACAGCAGCGTAGTAAAGAAGAACAACGGCGGCGTAGAGAAGGAGAGCCGCGGACGCGAGGAGGAGGACGGACGTGTCTCAGTGGTTCTATAAATTCGTGTCCGTAAGGTCTTGAACTTGTCTAATAGACAGAATTATCCCGTGAGTCGATTCCTCTAGGTTCTCGGGTGACTTTTGATGGAATCAAGAGGTCCGTTGACAATTCACCCGGGTCGGGATTTTGTTGGGGCTACACAGGAAATCCCCTTTTTCAAGAAAGGGTTTCCTCGGTCGGAGTACTCTGGTTAGTGAGTCGACGAAAGGAGAAATCACGTCAGGGTTCTTAAGTGTCTTGGTACCCGTCAGTTTTGTAGATGGATTTCCCTCTTGAACTCTTCGTCGGTCCTTTATAAACGGTTGTATAAATGTTTACGTACTCTATCGTACCACCAATTCTTCGTCCTCATTCTGTAATGGAAAATCTCAACAGCCTCTTTTTCCCAACCTCCTTTTTTTTCAATGGACTCGAGGTCGACGAAAGCAAAAACGTGAAGAACTAACACGTCGAGAAGGTAGGAGGCTTCAAGAAGAACCGCGGAGTAGTTTAGATCTTTTTGTTGTCTGACTAAGTCTCATAAGAAGTGGGAGGAGTATATCCGGGTAATTAAAAGGTGTTTATTTCTAGGTCTTTCGTTTCCCCTATAAATTAGGGACTCACCGGTAGGCTCCATAGGTCTAAGGTTTTTACTTCAGTTTGGATAATAAAGGAAGAGGTGTCTTAGGTCATAGGAGACGGTGTAGAGGTTCGAGTAAACGGATGGTTCTAGTTGTTTTATAAAGTCTCTTATTTTCGACTTCAAATCCGGAAAGAGATAACTAACTATGTTTCTTTGAGGACTTTTTTTCAATAAAACAGGAAGAAGATCAAAATTCGGAATCCATCTATGAGTGGGACGGAGTAGTCGTACTGGACCACGAGTACCGCTCGTCGGAGGTAAAGGTAGAGGTCGAAGAGTGCTCGAAGGAACTACAAAGCCAGGTGAACCAGGACGACGACGAAGAGGTAGAGTTATTCACGGAAGGTCGCGTACCGTATGAGTATGAGTTTCCTCGGTCCGACACGTTTAGACCCACCGACAAGAGCGAGAGATAACTGTTCCAAAGACCCAATGATTTTGAGACAGGTTCTAAGAGGGTTGATTTGTGATGTAAGGAGGGTTCCCGGTTCTGTTACCGACGGTGACTTGTGTATGTCGTTTCTGAACGGAGAAAATGTGTTGGGTAATGTTCGAAGGAATTCTTATTTATCCGTTTGTTGATTGTCCCTTAGACAGTCCTAGTGTATGAACACTTTAACGACTAAGAAATATTGGTCGAAGAGACCCTCAGGGAGAAGTAGTAGATTGACCAGGTACCCGAGGTGTCAGTGTCCAGCTCCTTTAGACCCTCTTTCTTTTTATGAGTCACAATCAGTTTCATATTGGAAGTAATCCGAAGGGAGAGATGCTCAGTCACCGTGTTACTTGATTAATTCCCAGTCGTGATTTGTTAATTTGTATGAAGACTTCCACGAAAATGTGGATCAGGGTTCATTGGTTCAAGAAATTTATTTGAGACACCTTAGACCCCAATCCCAAGTCTAGAGACTTGGTGTCGGAAATTCATCCATTTCATGAATTCACACCCCGACGGGGTAACGTCGGTAGTAAGCGGACGGTACGTCCTCTACGATGTCCAAGGTGTCCGAACTCGGGACCCAGCCCTTCTAGGGGACCTTTCCTTTGTCGTTGGGTGAGGTCATAAGAACGGACCCTTTCATGTGCCTGTCTCTTCGGACCACTCGATGTCAGATACTCAAGTGTTTTGACAGCCTATGTTGACTCATTCGAGTCTTGAGTTGAATCGAGTCTATGTTGTTGAGTCTTGAGTTTTATTACTGAATCTTATTTATGATTCTCTCTATGACGTACGTGTTTTGTTAAATGCTCAAGATTTTGAAGTGTCATTCCCCTCTAAATTGTTGACTGATTTACTGTTGAATGACTTTTACAGATAGAAAATTAGGAGTATGGTAAAGGTAATTAAATTCTAATATGACTTTTGGGATGGTCTCTCGACCTATCATAGATCAGAAGATTCACTTGTGTTCTTGTACCAAGAATCTCCAATTGAGGGGTCTGGTGTCTTCCTTCATCGTAAATTCCATACAAAGACTTTTACTGGGGAGTGAGTGCACCAATCGTCCTTCCTCGGAAGTGACGTAGACAGGTCTCGAAAAGCTCGTCGACCGAAGGGACTCTTAAGTTGTTACGGAAAAGGACTCCCGGACGGAGCTAGTAGGTGTTACTGATGTCGGGAGAGGTGGACCGGCTTGTGTCTTTTCCGGAGGAGGTCGTCAAGTAACCTGTGTATGACTCCTTCCAAAGCCTGACATTCCCTACGTGATACCGTCCGTTTCGCGTGTGCGTCGACGAAAGGTGCCTCACCGTACAACAGGTCAAGATGAAACCGTTAGAGGCGATCCCAAGCACAAAGGATCCTTCGTCTCTTTTCAGTCTTATTGAGTTGTCGACTTGTTACTGGTGGATGTGTCGGTAGTTCTCAGATTTCATGGTATCGAGTTATGGAGTCACAGAGTTTTTTTCTTTTTTTGGTTTGGGTTTTGGGAACCGTTGTTCGTATGTTTTTGTTTTGTTTTGTTTTGTTTTTCCTACCTTGACCTTCTTGCCTAAGTACACAAAGTCTATTAAGAAACCAATTGGATTAACGAGACTACCGGAACATTATTTAGTTAACCTTTAAGATCTCAATTGTAGTGAATGTACCAGTAGTCATACTGTTCGATAAGAGAATTCACAATTTAGACCTGTTACTGGTCGTATTTTGGATGCGAATGTTATATCTTCAGTCTTAATAAAATCAAAGTCGATCGATACATGGTCTCATTAGTCTTAGTGATGTGGGAGGTTCTCTGGAGAAATCTTGGTGTCTGGAACTACCCTGGGAGGGGAGGTGTAAGAATTTCTCCTTGGACTCGGGGTCTTTTTTACTGAACGGGTATGTCAAAACTCAATCACCATCTAGACCTTACTTCTGACCAAGACTGATATTGTAGGTCACTAGAATGATCGTGTAATACAAGGAGTAAATACCTCTATCTATTACGGGTTATTCCAAAGGGGGTGTGTGAATTTGTGTAAAGGATTTATTTTAGTCTGTAGATGTGAATTTTTACCAATACTATTTACAATATAATACACCTAAAATCGTTAATTTTAAAAAGAAAGTTTCATCTAATTTTTTTTTTCTATATTTTGACAGGGGAGTACCAAAACTCCTGAGAATTCACTCTATTATGTCCGTATTTCCGAAACCTTTATTTAATATATTTAGAACTAGTAATGATTTTCAGAAAAGGATAAAAAAGTCCTTTTTTAGAATTGAATGATTTTCATAAACATCCCCTGTCATTTGTCCCCTTTCCATGTCTTTTTTGTTCTAATTGTACTGAACTATCAATAACTTCGACTCAATTATTCATACATGTCCAAGTGACGTGATAAGAGAGGTGAAGATATACGAACTTTAAAGGGTTAATTTTTTTCAAGGTTTCCCGTATGAATTCGGGGTCTCAGGATCCGTTTATTTGGATACAACAGAACTTTGTTTTTGGATAGTCCTTTTTAATTTTATTTTAGACGTAAAACAGGACAAGATGGTTGATATTCGAAAATGTTTGTAGTAGACTCTTAATAAAGATGACGGATTAAAAGGTATCGGTAGTAAAGGATCGAAGTGGTGGAAAATCTCGTGTGTCGACGAATGGTTCGCCTATTTCGGTTTCGGGAACAGGAATACTTACTTCTGAAGCGGACGGAAGGGTATAAAGAGTTTGTCAAAGGAGTAGAGGAGGAGTCACTACAGTCCTCCTTCTAACGGGTGTTTCTCGGCTGATGCGACCCACTTCCAGAAGAGAGGACCAAAGGATTTTAAGAAGTCCAGTTATCAGTTCGGAAGTAGACTCTCCTCTTTGTATCAGTGAATTTTCTAACCCCTCTCTAAATGTCAGTATAGGAGTTTCTCAATGTTGACAACGATCTATTCTTTACATTGACGATATTTCTTCAGTTGTGGTAAAGGGTTACCTTAGATAGGTGATTGGTGACTAGTCATTTAACGTGAATCTTACACTTTCGTCATACGTCTCTAGACCCCCCACCTCCCTCCCTCCTACCTGAAGAGTTGTCGAGATGATACCAGGTTCTCGGTTGGATCTGATTGAGTTCTCTGTCTTTCTGTTATGTTCTCGATGAAGTTTCTCTTTTGGTTCGTTCAGTTCCTCGAGATACAGTCTTCACTGACCTAAAAATGTAAATTTTGTATTAATGTTTTTTGTTTGTTTGTTTTTTTTTTGGGGTGTTTTTGACGGGATAAAGGGTTAGGGTTTAGTTAGAAGTATTAGAATTGTCAAGGGTAAGAAAGTCCGAACCCCATTACATTACTTTTCTTTACTCAATCCTTTCTCATAAGAAACATCCTTAAAAACCTTTATTCCTTCTACTCCAACAAACATCAAAATCTGCGTATGTTCTCCACGAGTTTCAATCACCTTACCTACTCTTGTATAGAAATTTCTAGAAAATGAGACTAATTTTGATCCCTCCGTCTCCGGGATCCGATTTTCATATTATGAGTCATAGTCTAAAGAAGAGGTAATTCAGAATTTTTGGAAGAAATATAAAAGAGATGGATGATCAGTATGTTAATGGTGTCACAAATCGTTTTGCTACACGGTTACGTCGCTTCGTTGGACATAAGTTGACGATAGGATGTATAGACGAGGAAAAGTCTCTTAGTCGGAAAAAGATAGGATTCATAACTCCATTTATCCCTTTTCTTGTTGTTTCCACACGGTGTTTTCGGGTAAGGAAATATTAGGGTTCTCAGCTTAAATTTTTAGTTCTTTGATAAGGGTTCTGTCTTGGATAAAGATGAAGTAATGGATCGTACATGAATGAGACCGACGACCGAACGACGGGTAAACGTCCGTAACCACCTCCACCACCGACGACGACAACGACGACCACCACGACGACTACCACTACAACTACTACGAAGGAACCTCACACCAAAACAAAGAGGTTCAATTTTCAAAATAACGAGACGTAGAAACATGGGATTTTTATTTGACCTTACAGTCTGTGTAAGTCACGAATCTTGTATAAGTCAGTGATTAAAGGACCACTGAATGTACAGTTAATTAGTGGATACCATGATAAAGTTTGTCCATACCACTTCCTCATGTTAAGTTGGTAGATTTTGGTGGTCGTGATCGTCAATATAACGTGTGTCTTTGATCTGTTCATGATTTATTCTTGTGGAACGTTTTCTTACTGAACTCCTTCGAAGGTCAAGTTATTGATGTACGTAACTTCACTGAAAGGGTTTTATTAGATGAGGGATTTTTTACCGGGATAGTATTATAATTTCGTGTGAAATTTTTATGTTACTAACTTTATCTAAGAGCAATAGAGCTCCTGATCATTCAGAACAAGAAACCGTGGAACGTCGGGATCGGATATCGACTATGACACCTTTTCATACCCGACATATCCAAATCTGTATGAATATAAACTTTGTACCAGGATTGTGAATGATCATTTAATGAAAACTTGGTCAAGGAACAATATTTTCCCTATTATTTTTGTGGATGGAGAGTTCCATCGATACTTCTACTTATACACTTTTATGATCAAGACATGATCGTATATAGCAATAATAATTTATAGTAATAATTGGTATTATCTTTCTATTTACTGATAGTTTCATTATTTTCGTAGGTTATGTTTGTATATGTTAGTATTTTAGAATTTAAAACAGCAAATTTTAGTTATATTCCCTCAAGGGACCAACGGGTCACCAATCCTAAGGTTCGGTGACAACACCGACCCGAAGTTAGGGACTGACCCCTTATCTCTAGGACATTCGGTGATCCGTACCGGTTTTTGGGTATTCTAATTTTACTTTTAAGGACCATATTAGGTCCGACTTATGTTTTCAACTACCAAAATTCTACCTTTAAAGGATTACCTAGTCGACTCCTGATAGAGGGAATAGGTTCCCGTCAAAAGGTCATTTAATTTCCTGTTTTTAGTTAGTACTTAGAAAATGGGATTTGTATTCTGGGAGGTCAGTCTAAATTGACTTTCTTTCTACGTCTTTTACTAGAAAAGAGGTTTTTGACATAATAATTGTAGTACTAAGGGAATTTTATTTAATATAAGGAGTCTAATTTTTTTACACTGTTTCCGAACCATCGACAACTAAGACCTACTCCTTATATGTTCTGTGAATACACATATTTTGAAATTGTAACTATGTAAAAAATATAGTATAGGATGGTTTTGACTTTTATAGTTACGTCAATTCAAGACATATTTCAACAAAATATTCTGTTGTCCATTGTTCTCCATAGTTCTACAAGTACAAAGAATTGAGTCCTTAAGATGAAGATTATTAAATAAGATTCTTATATTAAATTCTAAAATTTTGATGTAGGTACTTTATCAGAGATATTGACCGAAAGGTCATTGTTTTACCATTTTTACTGAAAAAGAATAAATGATTAAAAAATGTAATTAAGTTGTTGATAAGTGGTTTACGAATAAACGATCTGTGATAAGATCCACGAACCCTACTTAGTTACTTGTCAGAACGGAAGTCGTCACTATTGGAAGGTCACTCTCTTTTATATGTATTATTAATTTAATGTATCATGAATTCTCCAAATCGCGATCCTCTTTTATTTTCAACTCTCCTCCCCTTTCACCTGTCCCTCACCTTCCCCTTCTAAACGTTAAAATTTATCAACACTCAAACCGGAGTGATCTTTAGACTGTAAGTTCGGTTTTGAACTTAAGAGTACATATAGTAAAGTAGTCAGAAAACAAGAAGTAATTATTTCATGTTTGATGTAGAAATTGTATCTTTTGTTATTTTGTTTTTGGGTTTCTGACTGGTGACTTTTTCAGTGACAACTGTAAAACTATACGGTAAAGTCAGTGAATAAATGTATAAACATACATGAGATTTACCATATGAGGTACAGGGATTTAGAAGATGTAAATAATAATTACCTGAGACATAAGACGACAGTTGGTTCGGGAATATCACGGTCCTGTGAATCCAATAAATATTAAACAGTGATAATATTTGGTTACGAGAGTCGATTCAGAACCCCGTGGAGATACTTGTCTATAAGGAGGGTGTTAAAGGCAAAAGCGAAGAATTGGAAATTTTTGTATATAACAGTAAAGTTTTGACGTTGGTATTTACGTGATAAAATATAAGTGGGAAAAGAGTAAGGAGCACAGTTGAATTAATATTAAAAATTACCAGTGTATTTCAGGTTGACCTACATGTGATTAAATGATTTGATGAGGGATACTCTGTAAATCCGACAAAAGTCGAAAAAGGATAATATTTCGACGTTATTTATAGAGGTATCCTATTTAAGAATAATTTGTGGAAACGCTGAAAACGGTGTATCAAATATCAAATTGTTGAAATAAAAAATAATAAAAAAAATCAAATTGTTGAAATTTATGACACTTATTCACGTTGTCAAAGTCTCGTTTAAACTGTGGAATTTTTTTTTCTCTTTTACAAAAATTTTTATTCTATGTTCTTTAATTTGGTATTTTTATCTCGACCCCTATCCATTCCACCCGTAATCGTAGTCTACAAAAGGGGATACTCAGGATGTATAATTTGTGGGGGTAAGGGGACTAGGGTTTTCGGATATCGTCTTTGCACTTAATAAAAGTATCGGTAAAGAGGTTGATAAAGAAGAATGGAGACCGATCTTAGGTTTCTCAGAAAGAGCGAAAAAATTTTTTAGAGGTCGGAAATTAAATTCTCAGTCACCGGGGTCGGAGTCATAGAACGTAGGGTAAGTCCTTGGGTGTTACAATATACAATTATCTTTAGGAATGTCTCTAGGTGAGTTTTGACTTTATAATTTTTGAGATATAAATGTAGGATTAGTGTGGAGTGGTGAGGTAAGTTTTTCCGGTAAAATATTAAAGAATCATCTTTAATAGAGAAACTAGTATCCCTACAAAATTTGATAAATCTTAATGAAGTTACCTTCAATAAAAAATAAAATCTTTCACGTTACACCATCAATTCTACAATTATGGTCTATCATTGACTAGTGACTTACAGTCCGTGACACGATTCGGATATAATAGAGTAAATTATGAGTGTTGATAGAAGACTTATTCTTTTGACTACATGTAGGTTCCAGTGTGTTTACACTACTTCGTACCTCATCTTGAGTCCAGACGACTTGAGATTTCGAGTACGAGTAACGATACCATATTTGACTCATTAACTTGAGTGGAACTAAAATCTGAAATCTTAAGTTTTGTGAATGATTTTACAGTGGATTGGAGACTCAGAATCAAAGGAGTGAACATTCTACCTCCATTGTAGATAGAGTGTCCTGACCACTAAAACTGGTTTGGTCTATTACCTGTAATGTCGATGAACAAGAACGACTGCTAGTGGTGGGGATAAAGATGTATACGCCACGAGGTCAATCTGTTTAAAGTAGTTAATGTAAGAAGGGAACGAGAAGACCTAAGATCGTTTTTAATAAAAATGTTGGTTTGACGGATGAAAACACAGCTCATTTACAGAGGTATTACGGTTAGTAATGAGAAAGGGAAGTCAAATAAAGGGTTCTTCAGTAAGTTGTCACTTGTGTTTTATTACGACATATTTAGTGGATTTTGTCACGGGTGTTTCATCGTTCATAAGTCATTCGTAAACAGGGACATTACATGAAGACTACTACTGGTGGTTATATTAAACCTTTATACACGTTTATAGACCCATTATTTAAGTGACGGGGATCGGTGACCCCGGAGACTCTTCCCTTATTTAGTATTTCCAGTTGTCATTCCTAAATACAGATGAATAAACGGGGTTTCTGATTGGGACTACCTGAAAGAACTCTCGTTTATGTATAACGACAATCTTTTTGACCCCGATAAACGTTGTGTTGACGTGTTTGGTTTGTGATGTGGTGTATAGACTTTGGATTTATTTTACAGGGGAATTAAAAGTCCTTTTCCTAGTTGAAAATTCACCTTTGACACACCCCCCCTTTGGACCATTTTTAGATGGTCTACCTTTACCGACGGACCTACACCTGGTCGGACTTTCGACGTCCTCCGTGACCGGTCCATTCCGGGAAAAGGTTCTTAGAGAATCCTGGAAAGTAAATCATTATTCCTTGTACCTGTTTCTGTGTTATATTTAGATCGGTCCTAGGGGGATAATTCTCACCGGTCTACATAGTTTATTTTTGTGTAATGTCAATTTAAACTTAAAGTCTAAAACTTTTTTTTTTTAGAAATCACAGGGTAAGGTACATATGATTTTTTTAAACAAATGCACTTTAAGTTTAGATTGTCCCACAGGACATAAAAGAGACTGTTGGGATGGGGATGGAGTTGAAACTGACTTCTATTGTTTCACGGAGGATCAGGAGAAATTGGAGCTGAAGACGATTCTTGTGTTTCGCCGTCGAATGCTCTTGTCAAAAAGGTTTCCATTTTATGGGCTATCCTTTAGGTATTTTAATTAAAAGTAAAAAATTTTTCACTACAGTATTTGTCCAGCTCATCTGTCCGTTGTCCTTTTTTTTTCAGAAGTCCTTAGACGGATCCTTTTGTCGTTCCCGACCTGATCGTCTACTTGAAGGGTCGAGTCTCAAAACTGTTTCTTCGTAGCGACCCCATCCCCTCCCCCGGGGGAAAGAGGAGGCCTTGATTGCCGGAGTGCTCCAGCTCTCCTCCTCGCGGGCTGTTTCGCGGAGGAGGACATCGGCGCTGAAGTCCCGAGAGCCTATTATCTGGGGTGTGGGAGTCCGGGTCCCGCCGAGTTGCTAACCCCTTGAAGGACTGTTCTGAGTCGAAGGTTCTACACAACGTGTTTTTTTGCCGTACTCTTCCCTTTGCCCTTAGTCCAATTTCGTCTTCCGCTCTGGTCGCCTCTCGCTACCCGGAGGCGCCCACCCTACTCCTCTGGCACACCGGCGCCTCTGTTCCGGAGTTCCCCGGCGTCTTGCTTGCCGGGTGGAAGGAAGTTTGGATCGGAGCGGCAGTAGAGAAGGAAGTGGCTAACAGCGATCTTTAGGATGAGAAGAGAGCTTGTTCTTGATTCAGCTGGGGTATGAGTGGGAGTGGCTGACAAAAGACGAGTCTCATTGCCGCTGCGATGTGCCGGAAATGGCAGGGCTCTTTTCTCGCGCGCTGGCGGCCTTTGCTCTGCCGCCTCTAGCCACGGAGGGTTCCCCATGTTTCACCGCAAGGGATAACCAATAGACTATACGGTTAGTTGTAAATAGAGGTCTCCACCTTAGCCAAAAGGTGGTAAAGAAGCTAGAATAACCGATGACTTACACTTTCTGACCTCAAGCACACTTGCTGTCTACCCCTGTTTCTCGCTCCGAAACATCGCTCACGCGAACGCGTTCAACGCAGGCGATCTCCGCCTTTTCCTTTCCCCCTCCCCCTATTTGCCCATCCCTCACCTCCCAGCTTTCCTCTCTGCAGTTGATTCATTACCTTTCTGGCTTTCTGGTTCACTACCCTCCCCGTCTCCTCTCCCCCTTTTTCCCTCTCTCTCTCCTTTCACCTTTCTCTCCCTTTCTCTTCTCCTCTATTACACGCGCATCCGCACGAGACTCTTAAGGACGTGACGCGGACACGTTTGTCGATCTCATTGTTACAGTAACATAAGTCACATCATCTAGAGCGAAAAAAGATGACTTTTTTTTTACGGGGCGGTACAAAGAAAAAAGTGTGAAGGAGTAATTCTGAATGTGAGACTGTAAAGAATGAATTAGTGTAAAAAATCAACGAAGAGGACGACGGTCCACCTGAGTACTTCGGGTCGACTTTGTCAGTAGTGATACCAATACCAATTTCTTTCCCTACCTTCGCTCCTCCCCTCTAGCTATGAAGTCAGAGACGCATTAATGAGTCTTAACATTGGTCGTGAGAATAAAGGTACCATTGGTCCCTTGGGTCGTCAGGTTTGTAGTAATAACAAGGGCACGAAATGTCTCTTAGTTGTCCACAGTAGTAACGGTACCTATGTAAAATCCGGAGGTCTAGTCTGACTAAAGACATGAGGTTTCCTACGGTTAAAAAGTTATTACGGATCGATCGGGACACCGATTAGCTCCTGATGTTGACGAGTGGACTATCCAGAAACATCAATTAAGGGTGATTGAGTGTGAGTCCCAAAGTCCCAGAAGGGTGACCGCGGTGGAATACACCCCTGTGTCACTAGATTTAGACGTAACAGATCTTGGAGGACGTTACTGTCTTTACAAGATAAAGACGAGACAAGTTATACCCACATGGATGACCGGTATACACCGGTAACTCTTGAACTTTATCCTCACGCGCACTCCTTGACTTAATAATTAAGGTGAAGTAAAATTAATCGATTTTAAGTTCGTCAGTGTGTTCCGATCACCGATGGTACAACCTGTATAGTTATGGTTACTAATGGTTTGAAAACCTCTTATTTATGATGGAGATAACCCGAAGGACCCACCGCGATCACCATTTCTTGGGCAGACGGTTACGTTCTCCGTGTTCTCTGACCTGAAGTTAGGGACCCACCCCTTCTCGGGGACCTCCTTCCGTACCGTTTGGGTGAGATCATAAGAACGGATCTCTTAGGGTACCTGTCTTCTCGGACCACCCGATACCAGGTGTCCCAGCTTTTTGCAGTCTGTACTGATTTCCTTGAACCGTGTGTCCGTTGTGGAGATATTACTTTTTACTTAATTATGGAGATGGGACTTTTTCTGTAAAAAGGACGAATGTCTTTTGTTTTTGTTTATGAGTCCTCATTTTTCTCTTTTAAGAGAGGACAAGTAGGGTCACCAATGTTAATACTGACGTAAGAACGTAAAGATAAAAGATATAAATATGACAGGACCAGTTTCTCTTTTCAAAGATGGAAAAAGATGTACTTCCTAATTCGATGTATATAAAAAGACCCGGTACCGAAAGAGTAAAATTTTTATGAAATCGATAGAAAGATATATTTACGTATTTCTAGATATTCCTGAAAATTGTAGTTTATAAAATGTCTGAGACCGTACTAACAAAAATCATATGTAACTCACCTTTTGTTTCAATGTCTTTTCGATACCTAAGTTATTGTAAAATTTAATTGAAAAATTAATGGTATCGACAAATGTGGTAACCTTTTGGTTTATTTTATTGTTTTCTTTTGAACATGAAAACACATAGAAGAATTCCGTTAGTGTTGTATTCGTCTCTTTACAATTACATTTGTTATGACATCCGTTTAGTTTATTATCATAGTACGATTTCCATTTCCAGTGTTTCTCAGCCTGTGTTGACTCGCTGACTTAACTTGACTTTTCCATTTCCATTGTGTCGAGATGAACTCACCTAGTCCTTACCGAAGTGTCTTTTCTCGTGGAAACTTAGTAGAATTGATTCTCCAACTTCAGTCTCTGTGGTCACATGTTTCCAAGTCTCTGTCTTGCTAGATACAAAATTCATTAAACAGTACTGACTTCTCTTCACCCCTCTGACTCACTAACCTTTAATCTGACTTCTCTACCTATATCCGATTTATTAATTCCTGGACACGGTATGAATCTTAAAAAGTGAACGTAGACATGTACTACCTCGAGTCAGTACAGACTGAGAAACGTTGGGGTACCTGACGTCGGGTGGTCCGAGGAGACAGGTACCCTAAAAGGTCCGTTCTTATGACCTCACCCATCGGTAAGGGAAGAGGTCCCCTAGAAGGGGTGGGTCCCTAGTTTGAGTCCAGAGGACGTAACGTCCGTCTGAGAAATGACAGAGTCGGTGGTTCCTTCTGTTTATTAATTCTCGGACACGGTACGAATCTTAAAAAATGAAATTAGACATCTACTACCTCTCTAAATTCCCAAAACATTTTTATTGTACAGAAATAAGAGTAAAATTTTCATTATTTACGAATAACTTCCTTTGTAAGTTCTTATGTGTATTTGTGGTAGGTATCCGAAGGGTCCACCGTGATCACCATTTCTTGGACGGGTAGTTACGTCTTCTGGATTCTCTGTGTCCAAGTTAGGGACCCAGTCCTTCTAGGGGACCTCTTCCTTTATCGTTGGGTAAAGTCATAAGAACGGACCTCTTAGGGTACCTGTCTCCTCGGACCGTCCGATGTCAGATACCCCAGTGTTTTTTAACCTGTGTTGACTTCGCTGATTTGTGTGTGTGTATTTGTAGTTTTAAGTGATACGTCTTTATCGACAACCTGAAGAGACCACCATGTCACCTATTCTTAGGTTACGTCCCCTGTACCCAAACTAGGGACCAGACCCTTCTAGGGTGTACGGTGTCTCGTTGATTCGGCTACGTGGGATCTCCGGTGTACACGTTGACTCGGGTGGACGACGTTGAGACTCGGGTGGACGACGTTGATGACTTCGGGCACGACAATCTCAGACACGGTTCTCTCCGGTGACGTTACTCTTCGGTGGTGTGGTTTTGCTTCTCATCGGGGTGAGTGGCGTTGATCTCTTTTCGGGTGTGTGTCGTTGTTTCTAGGTCGTGTTGGTATTTATTTATTAAAAATTTTTCTTTGTTGACAATCGTAAAACCATCTAAAAGAAAGTCCGATAGTGTCTATGTACCTGTGTGTGTGTGTATCTCTCTGTCTGTCTCTGTCTCTCTCTGTTTCTCTGACTCCCTGTTTCTGTTTTTAAAAAAAAGGTATATACTATCCAGACTTGAAGTCTTTCTAATGACATAATTGCATGACTCCAACGACAATTTTTTAATGGTGTTTGAACCACTGAATTGTCCTTAAATAAGAGAGTGTCAAGACCTTAGGTCGTCAAACCTTAACCATAGTGACCCTACTTTAGTTCCACGGTCGTCCCGGTTCTAGTGAGTCCTTCGAGATCCACACGAAGAACAGAGTGGGTCGAAGACCACCGACGACTATAAGGAACCAAACACCGACGTGCCGAGGTTAAAGAGGGAGGCACCAGTGTCCCGGAAAAGAAGAAATATACAGTTTAGAAGGAGACGGAGAGAGTATATTCGTGTGAACAGTAATGTAAATCCCTGGTGGACCTTATGAGAAGTAGAATCCTAGGAATTAGTGTAGACGTTTCAGGATGAAAAAACGGTTTATTCCATTATAAGTGTCCGAGGTACTTAATCCTGTACCTATATAAACCCCCCGTAATAAGTCGATGGTGTCAGTAAGACCGTTGTCACACATCATTTCTAACCCTCTCTGTTCGATCCTCTAGTCTTGTGACCGATCTTATGTTAGTATTAAAGTCCACTTTCTACCCCTTCCTGACTTGCTTCAGAAACATCCCTATCTCTTCTCCTTTGGTTTAGATTTATTAATCTTCCATCCTAGTTCCTCTGAATTAGTTAATTCTTCCATGCCTCATCTTCTGATCTTACTAAACGTCCAAAGACCAAACCCACGGACTAACCAATACGGTCCTGCCCTTCGTCCCCTTCGTCTCCCTTTCAGTTAGTCACGTCAAAACCAGTTCCACTCTTCTCGGTTGGTTCGTTGTCTCCTTTTTCCCAGTTTCGTTCCGAGACTATTCAGGAAAAAAAGGATTAATAGTAATAGTTAGTGTATTATGAACTTATAAAAGTTCCACGACTTGTATTATTACCCCGATTACCATTTCTTGGACGACCGGTTACGTCCTCTACGTCCTCCGTGTACAAGCTAGGGACCCAGTCCTTCTGGGTGGACCTCCTCCCGTACCGTTGGGTGAGGTCATAAGAACGGACCTCTTAGGGTACCTATCTCCTCGGTCCGCCCGATGTCAGGATCACCCCAACGTGTCTCAACCTGTGTGGACTTCACTGAATCGTGCGTGTGGCTTGTATCATTATATCCCAAAAAGTCATGATTCCTACTAGACAGGAGGTGTTTAAAGGTCCATTGATTTATTTGTCCATTGTAGTTAAAAAAATTTTCCACCGTGAAGGGACCGTCAAGTCACCAATTCTAAGGTGAAGGTTAAGTCCCCGGTGTCAAAGGTAGGGAGTTCTTTGATTCTAAGGTGTACGGTGCACCACGTCGGTTTTTCTTTTTTCACTTACCAGGTCACACGTTCTGAGAAAAAAAAAATTAACCTTCGATTAATGAAATGTTATAACACCACCAAAAACGGTATGTAAGTGTGCTTAGTCGGTACCCACATGTACACAAGAGGTAGGACTGGGAGGGAGGGTGGCGGGAGGGGTAGGGTAGAGAGTCCCAATAGGGTCACGTGGTCGGGACTCGTGGGACAGAGTACGTAGTTTGGATCTGACCGGTAGATAAAGTGTATACTATTATATGTATAAAGTTACGATAATAGAGTTTAGTTGGGTGGGAGCGGAAGAGGGTGTCTCAGGTTTTCAGACAAGAAATATAGACACAGAGAAAACGACAGAGCGTATATCCCAGTAACAATGGTAAAAAGATTTAAGGTATATATACGTAATTATATGACATAACCACAAAAAGAAAGACTTAATGAAGCGAGACATATTATCCGAGGTCAAAGTAGATGGATTAATCTTGACTAAGTTTACTCAAGAAAAATTATCGACTCATTATAAGGTAACACATATACATGGTGTCGAAAGAATAGGTAAGCAAACGGCTACCTGTAGATCCAACGAAGGCACAGGACCGATAACATTTGTCACGACGCTACTTGTAACCCCATGTACACAGAGAAAGTTAAGACCAAAGGAGTCACACATACGGGTCGTGACCCTAACGACTCAGTATACCGTCAAGATAAAGGTCAAAAAATTCCTTAGAGGTGTGACAAGAGGTATCACCGACATGATCAAACGTAAGGTGGTTGTCACATTCTTCCTAGGAAAAAGGTTCTTAGTTATATCACTTTACTCATATGATGGGTTTCGTTAGATATCTAAGTTACGTTAGGGATAGTTCGGTGGTTGTCATAAAAAGTGTCTTGATCTTGTTTATTAAAGTGTTAAACATACCTTTATGTTTTTTGGAGTTTATCGGTTTCGTTAGAACTCTTTCTTCTTACCTTGACCTCCTTAGTTGAACGGACTGATGTCCGATATGATGTTTCGTTGTCAGTAGTCCTCTCATACCATGACCGTGTTTCTGTCTTTATGTCTAGTTACCTTGTTTTATCTTTCGGGTCTCTATTTAGGTACGTGGATACCTGTGGAATAGAAACTGTTTCCTCCGTTCTTATATGTTACCTCTTTTCTGTTAGAGAAATTGTTCACCACGACCCTTTTGACCAGTTGGTGAACATTTTTTTTACTTTGATCTTGTGAAACATTGTGGTATGTGTTTTTATTTGAGTTTTACCTAATTTCTAGATTTACTTTCTGGTCTTTGATATTTTGAGGATCTCCTTTTGTCCGTGTTGTGAGAGACTGCATTTAGTATCGTCCTAGGAGACACTGGGTGGAGGGTCTCATTGTTTTTATTTTCGTTTATATTTGTTTACCCTGGATTAATTTGAATTTTCAAAAGACGTGTTGTTTCCTTTGATATTCGGTCCACTTTCCCGTCGGAAGTCTTACCCTCCTTTATTATCGTTTACTTCGTTGACTGTTTCTTAATTAGAGTTTTTATATGTTCGTTGAGGACGTCGAGTTAAGGTCTTTTTATTCGTTGGGTTAGTTTTTTACCCGGTTTCTTGATTTCTCTGTAAAGAGGTTTCTTCTGTATGTCTACCGATTGTTTGTGTGTTTTTCTACGAGTCGTAGTGAGTATTAGTCTCTTTACGTTTAGTTTTGGTGTCTCTCCATGGTAGAGTCCGACCAGTCTTACCGACGATAGTTTTTCAGATGTTCTGAGACAGAATTCTTGATATTCACCTACGGTGGACATAAGTTGTAACATGATCTCCAAGATCGGTCCTATTAAACGTTCTTTTTCTTTATTTTCCATATGTTTTACCTTTCCTTTTTCATTTTGAAAGAGATGAACCTCTACTGTACTAGAATATATGTCTCTTACGATACCTTAGGTGATTTTTTACTAATCTTATTATTTGTTCAAGTCGTCCCAACGTCCTATGTTCTAGTTATATGTTTACAGTTTACATAAAGATATGTGAACGTTACTTGTTAAACTTTTACTTTTATTCTTTGTTAGGATAAACGTTATTATACTTTTTCTTATTTTACGAATCCTTGTTTCAATTGTTTTCTTCACGTTTTAATATGAAACTTTCGATGTTTTGTAACAACTTTCTTTAATTTCTTCTGGATTTATTTACCTGAAACTAATTAGTCTATTGTTCTCAATCGTTCCTACATCTCTTTGACCTTGAGACAACCACTCTTATATTTTATCAAGTCGATGAAACCTTCTATCAAACCGTCAAGTTTGTTAATTCGTATTTCAATGGTATACTAGGTCTTTACCGTGAGATGGACTCTCTTGACTTTTGTAAATAAGTGTATTTTCGACCATTTTTACTTACAAATATCGTCGTAATAATTATTATCGGTTTTCCATGTAGTTGACTACTTGTCAATTTGTTTACACTATATAGGTAGGTTACTTTATAATAAGTCAATATTTTTTCATTGTTTCAAGACTATGTACGATGTTGTACCTACTTAGAACTTTTGTAATACGATTCACTTTTTTCGGTTAGTGTTTTCGGGTGTATAAATATACTAAGGTAAATGTACGTTACAAGTCTTATCCCCTCAGATACCTCGTTTTTTCATCTTATCACGAACCTATTCCGAAACCCTCTATCTCTCTACCCCCTTCTATCGATTTCCTATGTTCTAAAGAAAAATTTTACTACTTTTACATTTTAACTGACTAATAATTACCAACGTGTATAGGGACTTATATGATTTTAGGTAATTCAACATGTGAAATTTACCGTTTTAACATATCATATATTTAAGGTAGAGTTATTTCGAGGATAAAATTTTTTTTCTTCATATACAACCTGGGCTTCTTCATTATAATTGGATTCAACTAAAGAGTTCCCTGTCGTGGTATCGTCTTTCAGGACATCTTTAGAACCCTGGGTATATCTGGACTCTCACACACAGAGTATTTCAGTCGACTGGGAGACACCTCATTTAATCCTATACAACGAAGGGTTGGACCCTCTCTACAAACCTGTCCAGTCTCACTTACAATTTCTCACCTCACATCCTGAAGGGATTACCAGGTCACCAATTCTTAGACGGACAGTTATGTCCCCTGTCCCCAAACTAGGAACTACACCCTTCTATGGTGTACGACACCCCGTTAATTCGGAAGTTCGGGGTCTCGGGTACGAGACGTTGTTCTCTTCAGTGACGTTTCTCTTCGGTGTTGATCTCTCACAGGACGTGAACCACGTTGATCTCTTTCGGACGGGTATCGTTACTTCTGGGTCGTGTCGGTGTATATTTTATTTGATTAATTATAATTTTTTCTCACATCAGTTCTGACGGTGGTAACCTGAAAGACTAATCCTCCTTATCCACGGGAAAACGATGTAAAGAGAGGAAGAAAAAGATTTTTTATAAGTTTATTAAAATAAAACATAAAAATTTTAAAGAATTGTTATGTTTTTCTTAAAACGAGAGTTATCTTATAAAAAAAGAATTAAAAGTGACTTCGTTACAATAACTGAGACGAATGGAAAATTTTAACTTCATATCAACTAAATGTTAAACACTAAAGAGGAATGTCGTTTCACTAAGTCAATATCCATTTATATGTGAGAAAAAATATAAGAAAAGGTACTGCCAAATAATGTCCTATAACTTATATCAAGAGACACGATATGTCATACATACTGGAACAACAAATAAGATTGATACATATTATCAAACATAGACGATTGGGGTTTTGAGGGTGAGGTAGGGAAGAGGTCGAGAGAGGGGAACCGTTGGTGTTCAGACAAGAAATACAGATACTCAAACGAAGACAAAGTATGTATTCAAGTAAACGTAGTATAAAATCTAAGTTGCATATTCACCATCGTGTACCATAAACGGAAAGAGATTGAATGAAGTGAATCATACTATTAGAAATCCAGGTAGGTACCACGATGTTTTCCGTAATGAAGTAAGAAAAAATACCGATTCATCATAAGAAGAAAAATTTCTACTTCTACTTCTAAGGAATAGAAACTGACAGACGGAAAAAAGGGGAGAACAAAGTGAGAATAAAGAAAGGAATAATTGGAATATAATATCTTTACACTGACGTTAAACTCAAGTAACTCCGAAAGGGGGAAAGAGGCATTGAGTAAACAGGTTGTTAAGTAGGTTATTTGTATGGTCCCTGATACGATCTCCAACCTCTATCTCTACTCATTCTTGACCGGGGATAACAACTCCTCGAGTGTCAGATCGTAAAGGGGTAACAGAGGGATTTACGTATAAAGGAAAAAAAGTAAGGTCCCATGAAACAAATACACACACACACACACACACACGTGTGCGAATCAGCAAGTCAGTATAGACTGAGAAACGCTGGGGTACCTAACATCGGGTAGTCCGAAGAGACAGGTACCCTAAGAGGTCCGTTCTTATGACCTCACCCAACGATAAAGGAAGAGGTCCCCTAGAAGGACTGGGTCCTTAACTTGAGAGCAATGAAGGGACCACCGAGTCTGCCATTTCGTAGACAGATGTTACGTCCTTCGGACCCAAACTAGGGACCCAACCCTTCTAGGGGACCTCTTCCTTTACCGTTAGGTGAGGTCATGATAACTGACCTTTTAGGGTGCCTGTCTCCTCGGACCATCCGATGTCAGGTACCCCAGGGTTTCTCACCCTGTGCTGATTCGCTGAAGTGAAAGTGAAAGTGAGGACGTAACGTCTGCCTGAGAAACTGCAGACGCGGTGGTCCCTTCGGGTTCCCATGAAATCTTACCATATCTTGTAATGCATTTTTATGTACAAAGGTCTCAGCCAAGATTTCTCACTTGTAGTGAGATCGCGAGCGAAGCCGTCGTGCATATGATTTTAACCTTGTTATGTCTCTTCTAATCGTACCGGGGACACGTTCCTACTGTGCATTTAAGTACTTCGCAAGGTATAAAAAGTTTGTTCATTAGAGTTTTTATATGTTCGTCGAGGACGTCGAGTTAAGGTCTTTTTATTTGCTGGGTTAGTTTTTTACCCGGTTTCTTGATTTCTCTGTAAAGAGGTTTCTTCTGTATGTCTACCGATTGTTTGTGTACTTTTCTACGCGTTGTAGTGAGTAATAATCTCTTTACGTTTAGTTTGGTGTGACTCCATGGTAAAGTGCGGTCAGTCTTACCGACGTTAGGTTTTCAGATGTTCGTTATTTACGACCTCTCCCATACCTCTTTTCCCTTGGGAGAATGTGACGACCACCCTTACGTTTGATCATGTCGGTGATGTCTCTTGTCACCCCTCTAAGGAAATTTTTGACCTTTATCTTGACGGTATACGGGACGTTAGGGTGACGACCCGTATGTGTAGCTTCTTTGGTCTTAACTTTCTCTGTGCACATGGGGTTACAAGTAGCGTCGTGACAAATATTATCGGTCCTGTACCTTCGTTGGATCTACAGGTAGTCGTCAACTTACCTATTCTTTCGACACCATGTATATGTGTTACCTTATAATGAGTCGGTAATTTTTCTTATGTAAACTTAGTCAAGATTACTCCACCTACTTTGACCTCGGATAATATGTCTCACTTCATTCGGTCTTTCTTTTTATAGTTATGTCATATGATTACGTATATATACCTTAAATCTTTCTACCATTACTATTGGGACATACACTCTGTCGTTTTCTCTGTGTCTACATATCTTGTCAGAAAACCTGAGACACCCTCTCCCTCTCCACCCTACTAAACCCTCTTACCGTAACTTTGTACATATTGTAGTATATACTTTGCTTAGCGGTCAGGTCCAAACTACGTACTATGACCTACGAACCCCGACCACGTGACTCTGCTGGGTCTCCCTATCATGCCCCTCCCTCCTCCCTCCCCCCAAGTCCTACCCCTTGTGCACATATGGACACCACCTAAGTACAACTACATACCGTTTTGGTTATGTTATAACATTTCATTAATTGGAGGTTAATTTTATTTATTTAAATATAAAAAAATTTTTTTTCTCACTTGTACTGAGATTAGTTTCCCGACGGTTCGCTTTCACTTTCAACGAGTCAGCACAGACTGAGAAACACTGGGTACATTTATCAGGTACCTTAAGAGGTCCGGTCTTATGACCTCACCCATCGACAAGGGAAGAGGTCCTCTAGAAGGGTCGGACCCTACCTTGGGTCCAGAGGGTTTGACGTCCGTCTAAGAAATGGTCGACTCGGTGTTCCCTTCATAGTGGTAAACAAATTAGTTCAATATACGTCGGAACGGACAGTACTTTTTTATTATTTTCAAACTGTAGGTCGTCATCAATCAATTCATTTCGTACCGTGTACGTTTACTACCTTATTAGATGTCGATAATGTTAATACAACATCTTGTGTGACATGTTCTATTAAGGATGAAACTTTTTTCTGTATACACTTTTCTTTTGTTTCCTGACCTTCCTATATGTAGTTTTTCTCATCAACATAGAGGTCCATACTACTCATCCTATTTTCACTAGTAACGAAAGAAGAAGTTTGAAAGATACGAAAAGTTACAAAAATGTCACTTGTAAATATAAAAATATTAGTCTTTTCATATATATATATTGATTTTACTTTCTTGAGAGTAATTCTGTCCCTGACTCAAAAATGGACAATGCCACAAATGTCTTGAAATCCTGACGAAATATTTACCACTTATTGTTCATTATCATGAGTCATGATACAGTATTGACATTGTTCCGACTTTGTTCACAACTTAACGTCCGGTGTCAGAATGAGTTGTGGACGAGATAACAGGGGGTAGTCGAGTAAGATACAATCTCGGGAAGTAGACACCGATTATGTATGAGTTTGGATGATTTATGTCCGTTAGAAGCGAATGAGTTTCTCTTTATATATATGTATATATGTGTATATAAAATTGTTGTACTTCCGAACTCACATACTTCAGGGTTTAGTAAGTACTTTAGTCGACAAAGAGAATATTATGATTGTTCATAGATAATTTGTGGACGATATACAGTCCGTTCACATGTAGAGTGAATTAGAATCATCGTAACGATATACTCCATAGTAATCTAAGTGATAAAGAAAGGTCAGTAAAAGAAAAGATATATTAACATAAATAAATAAATAAAAACCGACACGACCCAGAAGTGACGACGAACCCGAAAAGAAGGGAACACCGTTCGTCCCCGATGAGAGATGAACGTCACGAGCCCGAAGAGTAAGACGACCGAAGAGAAGAACGTCTCGTACCCGAGATATCGTGAGTTCGGAGTCATCAACGCCGAGGACCCGAGATCTCATGTCCGAGTTGTCGACACCGGGTGCCCAAATCCTGAATCAACCAGGCGTTGTCCACCCTAGTAGAACCTAGTCCCTAACTTGGGCACAAAGGACGTAACCGTTCGTCTAAGAGATGGTGACTCGGTAGTCCCTTGGGGAAACGTCATTAAAAGATTCGTGTTGATATACATCTTAAAAAGATTTTCAATCGTAGTATAAAATTGAGGAAAACATTTTTTACATTATAGTCTTCACAAAAGTACATAGTAAACAAAAAAATTATCTGATAAAAATCTCATCAAAATCCAAACATCGTTTTATCTCGACTTTCATGTCTCAAGGGTATATGAGGGACGGGAGGGACGGAGGGTCGAGGTGTCGGAGGGAATTGATAGTTGGAGGGGGTGGTCGCACCATGTAGACAACGTTGACTACTTGGATGTGACTCCGTAAACAACAACAACAACAAGTCAAGGATTCAGCACAGGTTGAGAAATGGTGGGGTAGTTGACGTCGTGCGGTCCGAAAGGACAGGAGATGATAGAGGATCTCAAACTAGTTCAAGTACAGGTGACTCAGCCACTACGATAGATTGGTAAGTAGGAGACGGTGGGTAACCTTTTCTGGGAGTACGACCCTTTCTAATTTCCGTTTTCTTCTTTTCCCGTCGTCTTCTACTGTGTAATTATAGTAAGTTTTGGGTATGAAGTCCATTGTCAAGTGAAAACAACATGTAAGATACTCAAGATTGTACAGTGTTTGTACATAAGTGGTAATGTCTTAGTACGTCTTATCAAAGTGACGGAATTTTTAGGACACGAGATGTAGTAATCAAAAAAGTTTTTACACAAACAATTACTAATGTAAATAACATACTTATATTGGTTTCAACTAAACTGGTCAGGGGATAACATCTAAATCTACCAAAAGAATAGAGACAAATTTTCTACTCTTTTTATTCTGGATCACTGAACTGTTCACTACATAAGTTTCCGTTGACCGATTTTTCTTCTGTCTCAACTCTAATCTCAAGACCAGACAGAGGTCTTGGGTGTGTGATATGAATACTTATGTGGTAGTTGGGGGAAATCTAACAGAGGGGAGTTGAACTTTGGTCCGTGCTCCTAGTGTTGGTCTCGTCGGTTTCTAGGTTCGTACACAACTCTTCCCGACCGTTATGTTTTCTTGTTCCACCGGGTTGACTCTACCTTGTTTGACTTTTGCGTTTTTCCTCCATGTCCCTGTCTCTTTATTCTTTCACTCTCTACCAATGTGTCATATGACCAATTCTATTTCTCTTTCGACCCAAACCCTTTGGATTCCCCCTTTTAAGAATGAAAATAGAGACATATGTCCTCTCTCGTTTCTATTGGAGTTCCGGTACTTCCCTCGGTCCTTCCTATTCCAAAGACTCTTTCACTTACTCCGTTCCGTCCTATTCTGAGAGTTCCTGATGTTCCGATCCTCTCCGAATCACACCCTTCCTTCTTTCCGGGTCTCGTTTCTCCGTCCGGTCTCGTCCTTGACCTGTGGTTTGGATTTTTACACAGCCCTGAGGGAAGGTTGGGGTCGGAGAAGATCATAGAGTCCTATGATTTATGAGAAGTCGGGAATCTCCCCTTCACCTCTTGCCCCTAACATTTCACGAGATTGAGATTTCTCCAGACCCTTACCTAGGACCGTGCGTTAAAAAAAAATTTCGGTCATCCGGATTACGATTATGGGGGAGGGGGATGGGATGAAGAGATCGAAGTTGGGGTCGGTGTGGGTGTACGATTCCTGGTAGGTCCTCCCCCTCACACACAACACACACACACGCGCGCGCGCACGCACGAGCACGGATTCTCTCTGTCTCTCTGTCTCTGTTTTTTCTCTGACCCCCTCTCTCACGCGCGCCACCCCCACCCCCCACCCCCTGTTCCTGTCTTTCCTCCCTCTTTGTCTCTCTTTCCTCCTTCTTTTAGACAGCCGGAACCACTCCTTTTGATGACTTCTCTATTGAGTCCCCCGAGAACCCCCTTCTGAATCCCTCTTCTAGGGTCTTGAATGGGATTCTGGCACCTTCCTCACCCCCTCACAGAAACGTCCTGGACCAAAACCCCAGTGGTCCGTCATTGCCAATGACGTATCCGCAACAGTAACTCGGTCTCGGTAAATTGGGCGGGACCCACCGACCTCTCGTCCGAATTCTGTGGGGTGTTGAGACTCAGAGTCTTACCAATCCTCCCGGGCTCCGACGTCTGTTCTCCTCCTCCCCGTGCACTCCCGACCCAGGGACGGAGGGGGGTGGGAGGCGACAGTGAGTAATGGGGTTGTCAGCGGGTCCCCCGCCCGAGGCCTCTCCACCCCAACCCCCCTCCCATTAGAACCGTCCGCGGACGACGTACCGCATCCATCCCTGACAACTCCCCCCGCCTGCGGCCCCCCAACTTGTGCTCACCCTTCCCCTCTCTCTGTGCTCCTCCCCCTCCCCTGGCCCTTGGTAAACTTACTCTCCTCCCCTAGTGCCCATCTCACCCGAGGTCCTCCATCCCGCCCGCGCCCACAACTGCTCCCCGCTCTGAGCTCGGTCCATTCCCTTCGTCCACGCATCTAAACAAAAAACACCCAATCACATGAGCCGGGAAACCACCTTTTCCCCCACGGAGGAAGGGGTCCCCGTCCGAAGGTTCGAGGCCTCCGATCGAAAAGGAGTTGATTGCCCCGGGGCCCGCCCCCGAGCTCGAGGTAGAGGTCACGGCTGCAAGGTGAGGCGTTAAAGGTCCGCAGGCAACCCGACCCTCAGAGCGCGGCCCCCGGCCGCGACAGAGCGCTCGGGGGAGGAACTCGGTCGGTTACCCCAACCAACGACTGCGGCGGGCGGGCGGACCACGTATCGCGACCCGAGGCACTCGCCGCGACGGTAAATTTCCCCGGCGCTGGGGACAGGGCCGACGATCCCTCCCTCCACCTCTTCCTCGCGCCCCGGCAGCGACTGACGTCAAGATCCGAACATCGCCAATGTGATTGGGACGGCGTCCATCCCCAGCCCGGACTGATTCGGCTTGGCTTGGACGTCCGTTCTCGAGCGTCATCGGCCCTCCCCCCAGACTTCTCTCTGGCATCGAGGTTTTACAGAAGGACATTTACGGACGCCACCCCCCACCCGTTGTCCTCTTCTTCCTGGTCCCCTCGATATCCTTTCCCCCTGACCCGAACTCCTTCACCCGCTGGGACTTTCCATTGACCCCCCTCCCCAATCCTTTCCGTCAACCCCCCCGCCCCTTCCCCGACTCCCTGGTGATCCGTTGCGCCCCTCCCCCCCCACCCCGGTCTGTCCCACCCATTTCTGACCCCTTGACCCCCCGAGATCCTCTCTCCCCTCCCCTCTATCTTTGACTCTGGCGCCCCCGCCCTTTCCGAGGACCACCGATGCCGGGACCCTCTGAGATTCCCCCGCAAGTCGGCCTCAACTCGCCCCCCTCACTTTCCACTTCCCCCTCCCCTTGACCCTCAACTTTACCCCACCGCCCCCGATCCGCCCGCCCACCTCGCGGACTTCTCACCCCCATGTCCCGGTTCCGTCCCTTGCGAAGAAGGGTGTCCCCCGCGACATGACCCCCCTCCTCACCAGTAAGCGTGATTTTGGACACTATTACGAACAGCTATCACCACCCCCGCCAAGTTCTCTTTAGGTTCACCTACCACCCCACACAGGGTCTCGGATATATTCTTCCTTAAGACCGCTTCTGGTGGAGAAGACGGGGGAAAAGATGGGAATTAGATGTCGGGTGTAGGTCAGTAGGAGTACCTAGGGTCACTAAAGGGGTCAGGCAAACTGGGGAACTGGGACGGTCTCTTCGGGAACCGACCTCTGGAAGGTCATCTGTACCTTAAACCTCTCCTAGATGACCTTAGAGTCTGACGGGGTTGAGCTCCTACCCGGGGGGGACCGGGAAGAGGTAGGAGCCCTCGGGACCTGGACGAACTATTGGGACGACCGGACCTTTTTCTGGGACCTCAGGACCTACCTCGGTGACTCGACGACCCCGACCCCCCCGACGAGATATTTCGGGGAAGAGGGGGTCTCCACCTGGTACCAGGACTCCCCTGGGAACGTACCCTATGTTCGCTAGTCTGGGATCTCGGACCTGGTCCCCCGTCCTGGGGACTCCACCACGGTGGACTGAGTCCCCGACCCCGTTTAGGGAGAAGTGGACTCCCCGATGATCTCGGAAACCGAGGTCTAAGAGGTTATTGAGACGTTAGGGGTGTACAACTTCTCCTCCTCTGGTGGAGGTATCGATGTCCCTCTTCCCCGAGGGGACCCGTCCTCCTCCTCGAAGGGGTTCCCGTTGGTGTCTCGGGTTTACCGGGGGGGTCGGGAAGTCACCCTCTCTGAGACCCCCTACCTTAGTTGTTAAGAGTCTGGTTTGGACCCTCGGGATCGGGGGGACGTGTGGGAAGGAACGGTCCATCCAACGGACTAGTCGACCTTTTAGTTCCGACCCCCTACCATTCCTCCACCGACACACAAACCCCTTCTTCACCCCAACCTCTCATCCCTACACATACCTCCTCAATCCCCAAACCTTTCCTCCTTACCTCTACACCACTTCTACTTCCTTTCATCCCTCCCTCTGCGAGACCTCCTTTTTATCCCCGTTCCAAAGTCCCCCACCCAACTCTTCCGACTTAAAACACCCTCTCTCAGGGAAAAAGAAGAGGGCTACCCGAAAACCATGGTCCCAGGACGAAGGAAGTCCTGAACCCCTCCTGTGGTCCGAAGAACCAAGATTCTAGAAAGACAAAACAAGATCTACTCTCACCCCAAAGACCCAAACTACTTACTACGATCCAAGACCTCGGTTCACGTCTCACGAAAGTCTCCTTACCATCTGTACGTCCCGGATCCTAACACAGAGACTATCTCTGAATTCTCCGAACGTAAAGAAGGCTCAAGATGGATCGTGACACGGAGAGGGTCCAACACTGGTCCCAGAATCCCGAATATATTGATGGACTCACGTCCCCTTGGAGGGGTATGTAATAACGAAGGAAAAGGGGAACGATGGAAACCCACCAACGTAAACAAAAACAACTATTTGATATTTAAGAACTTTCCCTACAATGGATATAAAGGAATTGAGGGTTGGTAACCCTATCTTTCGACCACCCTTCCATCCTAACAAAAAAGTACCTCTTATCGACGTCGGACGGGGGGGGGGGAATCACGTCTCGAGCTCCATTGGGACTCTCCCCGGAGTTCTTCGGTGTCCGTGCACTCAAAAGGGAAAGTCAAAACTCATTCAAGAAGGGGTCCTTACCTCCGCCCCCAACTCGGCCCCTCCCCCACCACTCCCGTCCGAGTTCTTAATCCGACGAAAGACGAAGGAAACGTCCTCTACCGGACTGACCCTTCCGCTCACTCTTCGGCGGACTCTCCCACTCCCCCCTCCCCTAACCTTCCTCAGACCAAGGGGGATATCGAGACCCTTCCCGTCTGGGAAGTAAAAGGGAGGGTCTACAACAAGACACCTCTCACACACACTCCTCTCAATCCTCCTCCCTCCCTCGTGAACACAGATAACGAAGAATGCCTCTTTCAGGTCGGAGGAAAAGAGGGGATGAGGATTCCCGACCCGGGTCCCAGGGATGAGAGAGAAGGGGGAGGGTAGAGACATGTGGGGGGTTTGGGACATGATCACGTCGACCGGGAAATCGGACGGGGACCACAGTCGAAAGGAGGGAGGGGTACAAAGGTTCCACGTCTTCTCTTCGCTCGCGCAATCTTCTCATCTCGGAGGTTTTGGACTCCAACACCTAAGGTGACTCTCGTCACTCATCCTGAACTTCACACTGGCCCACCCTACATCGGCCTTACCTAGAGGGTCGAGGACACCACGACACGTGGTACGTCTTACACTTCGCGGATAGAGACGGGACCTAACCGTACCCTTGGACCCCGTCACCCCCTTTAACTTTTGCTCGTCACTCTTACCTCAAAGGACAAAGTCGAGACGGTAGGGACAGGGGCTTAGAAGAGTGAACCTAGGGATGGAAGGGGAGGGATCCTGTAACGTCTCATTGATTCCCTACCACTGTGGTCATCGAACTCTAAGGTCACATTATCCCCGTCTCACCTTTCGGTTCTTGGTACCCCTAACCCCTAGGGTCCTAGTCGACTTGATGGACGTCCAGTCCACTACCGACCTCCGGACCAGGGAATCGGAAAAGAGGGGTGCGTTGGGGGGGGAGGGGACGGGTCAAGGTCACAGTCTACTCCTAAGACTACGGTACCATCTACTGGGTTTGCTACTCCTGAAGCACGGTAAGGCCGGGGCCGCGAGAGGAGCGTACAGAGATGCGAGTTCGCACCGTGTCTCCCGACCCGCGAGAAGTCATCCGTGGTTCTACTGCACACGGGTGACGGCCTGTGGCGACGTCTTCCCGGTCTGCCGGATGGTCGCGTTCCCCGACGGCGTCGAGAAGACGAGAAGCAGGACGGAGTGGTGAAAGAGGTTCTTCGGGAGACCGTTTTTCTGGACGTGGAAGACGTTCTTCATGCACTCCCAGACCCCGATACCCCTCTCGTCCCTAGTCCGGCCCTCATTTCCCACTCTGTCTAAGACAACCGTTCTGGGATCGTGGTATACCCTATCTCGTTAAGTGATTATCCTTCCCACAGACTCTTAGAAAAACTAAGACACCAGTAACTAGGGTCTCCTCCTTCCACCTCCGAGCACTTTACTCCCCCACCATAGTTGATTTACATGTTTGGACAAGGGTGGAGGTCCCTCTAGACCTTGTGGTTCCTGAGTCAACACCGCGTCTGACCAAGCCCTCCGAGGAAGGTACTCAAGACGTGTAGGCAGACAGAGAGGGACATACTCCGGGTCGTCGTCGCGGGTTAAGGGGTCAGACCCCTAGGACGACTACGGTGAGCGACGTCGTATACGGTCTTCTGACCTCTCCACTCCTTCGACCTACCCCCGACTGAACGTCTCGGACCGGTCGGGACTCGGTGGGGACGTTAGGACCCCGACGTCCCCGGTCCGGGACACCTACTCCCTACACCCCTCCCCCTTCGTCGGTAACACTCCCTCACCTAAGTTCCGATCTCGAAGAGGTCCTAACACACGCCGACCGGCAGGAACGGAGGGTCCTGGAGTCGTAGTTCAGCTGTAGGACTACACGTCCAACCCCCCAGGGACCCGGGCGACAGACGACATTTCCAGATCCCACTCCACCCCACCCGGTAGGAACGTGGTCCCACCCACCACCACCGGTCCGGGGTCGAGTCCCACACACACACACACACACACCGTCCAGGACGTACTCCAGTCGTTACCGTCGCACCACGTGGCCGAGACGTCGCTAAGAACGAAGAGGTTTAAGGCCCGGTTGTTCCCTGACTTTTGGTTGACAACACTGGTCACGCCCCGAATGTAGATGCGGTTCTGACCCTCGGGACCGGGGCTCGAGGAGAAGGTGCTCCCGGTTGTTTTCGCCAAGACGTTGTGTTGGACGAACCCCCGTATGTTCTTCCACCCCGGCTCCCTCATCACGTAATCTCCCGACACCTTCCCCCACGCCAGGAACCCACTCTTTATTTCCACGGACTGCCCAGCTCCCGACCCTCTTTATTTTGTTTATTTCCCCCAAAGTTAACATAGACAATACAAAATAAAAACTTCGACCGACCACCTGTGTGTCCACAAACAATAGAGTAGTAGATATGAAAAAACATACGGACTTTATAGAGTACAAAATTTTTAAAATTTTTATTTTCACTTCCCTGTTTAGGTCGGAGTCGGAGAGGAAGGGGTAGGAGTGTCTTTTTGTGTGCCCACATGGGTACACAGACCACGTTCTGGGACACATTCTTGAAACTCTACGATAGGGTACACCTGGCATTACCGTTCTGGTCGAACAAGACAAGGGACACGACATGGTGGAGAATGTTTCACTTCGTCCGTCCCGAGTGACCATCCACGTTTCGGGAGAAGAGACTCTGGGGACGACCGGAAGGAAGATGGAGGGTATGAGGAAGATATCATTGGGGACGACGGGTTGAAGCCGGGGTTGGTGTGAGAGGGTACCTAAAGGACAAGGTAGAGACGTGACGGAATGTGGACGACACACAAGAGAGAAAGAGAGAGAGAAAGAGAAGGAGAGGAAGAGAGAGAGAGGAAAAGAGAGACACGGGGTCCGGGAGGGGCTGGGACGTCGAAGACGGCGGCGTCGGAGAGACTGGGGACAATGATGTTGTTCCAACTAGCGTGTCAGATGGTTAAGACGTCGGGGTCGACGACCTGGTTCAAGGTCCATGAGGTCTGGGACCTGCTCCCTATTACCCACACCGTTATCTCTCCCATACTCTAGACCCCATCCATCCGGACCCGTCTCGTTTCTCGTTCGGACTGAAGGGGAGGGAGGCGGTCGGGTGACGTGTGTAGAACGGGGAGGGAACAAACAGAAGGGAGGTCGCGTGCTCGGGGCTCCCCCCGTAAGTGGACTCGACAGTGATGACGGTGTCGGAGAAGTCACCGTTCGGACTCCAGAACCTGACCGTCCATTCTAGGGGTGGGGGTGGGTATAAAACGATGTACTGGTCTGCAGACAGACTTCCCCAGGAAGGTGAACCGAGAGCGACCCAGGTCTACAGCGTCGGGACAAGGGGGTGGGGTACGGGGTAGGATCCTGGTCCACAAGGTCAAGACGACAGCACTAACGACACTCCTGAAATTCGCGGAGGCCCCACACCACAGGGTCACACTCGTAACGGCCGTCCTCTTTGAGGACGTACTCTTCGAGGCTAAGTCACCCCACCTCTTCTCGAAGACGTCGCTTCCATTCCTCTACCCCTTCCCGGTCTCTCAGGACATGGAACGTTGACCCTTCTTGTCGTCTAATTCATTCCATCCGAACGTCCCACCAGGCAAGACGAATCCTGTGAGACCTCCGACAATCTGCAAAACCCACGTGACGGAACTCTTTCAACCCAGAGTACCGGTGCACCTCTAGAGTACAGAGACCTGAGAAGAGACAACGGGGGAAAGATCCGACACACGACGATATGTTTGTCCTGAAGTGATTCTTCGACCCTAATACGACATAGTGAACATGAATAACGAGGGTCTGGACGGTCGCGCCTCAGTGACTCGTCGACCTACCGTCGTGGACCCTGAAGACGTCGCTCCTGACATTCTCGTTCATGGACGACACCATGACGTTCCATTCCCCCCGACGTACAGTGTTTCCTTCCGTTCCCGTCGTTCCTCGTGCCCGACAACACGGTGGTAGTCCGACACCCAGGTAGAGGCCCCTCCCCTAAGGCTGATCGGGTCGAAGACATCTCACCGTACCTAATAGGGTCCCGTTTCCTGGGTCGTGTAAAATCCCTCCGTCCAGACTGGTGAAACAGTTGTGGGAGTCCGACGGGCCACGGTACGGACATTCGCGGTCCCCTTCGACGACCTCTGGTAGGTGACCGCACCCGTCTAGGCAGTAAAGACGTTGGTTGTCACAGACGACGCGAAGATGTCGGTCGTCTTGGTTGGGTTGGACCTATGGGTCTCACCCGGACTCTCGGAGGACTTGTCACTCAGGACCCGTCCCCCGTGTCAGACAATCTTGACCGGACCTGAGGAGACTGGGACCCGGGTCGGTGAAAGAAGAAGGAGAGGACGAAAGTGGAGTAGGGACCGGTCTCGAGGACAAAGACACAACAAAAAATCGAAGACTTGACACGTTCATGATCTCTTCAGAATAAATTTCCAAGACTCTCGAAATTTTTTCCCCAAGACTCTCAATCTAGGATGACTAAAAGATATTCCCTATATAACATTCCTTACCCATGGACGGGACCATCTCACCCCGTATATCCCCAACACCAATCAAAAGTCTCTCTTCCTTTACAGTTGTGTTCGAGTTGCATTTGTAGAAATCCCTCTTACTTCTGATAACAGTAAAGATCTTATAGTGGCACCTGGGAGGCGTGAGGTCCCCATGATTTGAGGACTACCGGTAAATTACCTTCCAGAGTTTAATACCCAATAGCCCTTTTGTTACAAAAATTAGGAAGAACCTTCGGTCCTCGTTTCTTAGAAAAACCGGTGATAACGACCCTGGATCTCTTCTAATCTCGACCCTACCTCACTTCCCTTTTAAGATCTGAATGGTAAGTGTAAGCCTCAAGAGAATTGTTTCGGGAGGACCTCGTCCCCACTCCTTTTGTCTCCCGATCACGGAGTCTACTCTCGTAAGTAAACAAAACTAGATGTCCAGTCAGAAGACTCCGTTTCGGGGTCTGTGGGAGAGTTTGGTTTCACCTCTTGTCTTTGTGGTATTTCTGGGATGTCCTTTTACCTTTAGACCCGTTCCAGTTCCGTTCTCGGTTCCCCCTTCTACCAGAGTTCCCCAATGGCATCGTCACCATGAGTACAAGGAAACACAAACGTCTAGGGACACTTCTGGGCTGGTCGGGGGCGACGAGGATGAGGAGGTGGTGGTGGCGGCGGTGGGGGTCGTCGTGGGGCGTTTTTGTTTCGACGGTACACATTTGGTGACTACGTCTTAGCCCCCCAGAGGACGTTCCACCTCTACTTCAGGTTTCCCTCAGTCTGTCCACTCACTCCCATGGTTCCGCGGTGTCCGACATAAAGTACCAGAATCCGGAGGAGGACACGGACCCTCGACCTGTTCCCTCAAAGAATCTACCGATTTCACAGGACGTATAACAGAACCTTAGGGTCCCAGTAGACAGTTGTAAACAAAGTTCCCGTCGAAACACTATGACTCGTGTACAATCTCGAAAATCCCCACTACTTGTTTATAGTCAAGGACCCCAGCTACACTGAGTAGACGGTCCCAGAGACTCTTCTGGGGAAAAGACAGTTGTCTTCTCACCTTCGGTGTCCACTAACACGACGGGTAGGGTCACGGGTAGAAACACGGTCACGGATACGTAGACATGACGGTCTTTCAGGGCCACGGAAAGAGTTACGGATAGGGCCACTCACAAGGACGGAAAGGACGACCCCCGGAGAAAGTGAAAAGGTCCGACCTCAGGTGGTGGGGGTGAGGGAGGGAGAGTCATCGGCAAGTAGAGTACATGATCACACCAAGAACCGTAAATCAACCCTAAGTACGGAGGTCCACGGACACGGGTACAAGGACGGGTGATGGAACCTCTCGTGTCTGTTCTAACACCTCTGGTAACTCCTCGACTTCCACTTCTAGGGCAGGTTGGGGAACCTCCGACTATAGGACCGATACCGTCTCTACTAGCGTCTCCGGCTCCTCAATCTGTTCCGGAGTAGACTGGAAACACCATACGGTACCCGTCGCCACCACTCCCTCTGTCCCACGACGGTCAGACACAGACGGATTCCCCCACCTCTTACCACTAGAACAACGGACCACCCTAACCCCTTGTCAACCCTAGTCGGGGACTTTCGGAAAACCCCCGTGGTTCCCCCTCGACGTCTCTGACTCGGTTGGAGGGACGGTGGGTCTAGAACACTCGTTGGTCTCACGTCTCCCTGAAGACCTTCTAACACTGGACAAACCCGGGCGAGCCCTACTACAGGACCGGTACCGGCAGTTCTACCGGTTACACAACCTACTCGGACCTGTTCTGAACCTCCGTCTGAAGGGGTTCTCACTCATCCTAAATCCCACACGGGTGACGTATATCATCGTACACGTGGTAGTCCTTTCTTCACAACGAACACTGGGGTTCTTACTGGGATTTGTCTTCTGAGAGTGTCTCTCGTCACGGTCTCTATAGTCCTGTGAAAGAATGTGAACTGAGAACAACAAAAAAAAAAAAAAAGAAAAACATCAACAATATTTTGTGTATTGTATTTTAAATGGTTGAATTGGTACAAATTCGAATATTAAGTCATCACAATCCTTACAAGAGTGACAACACTTAAAACACACGTGCACGGACACTCGTGCAAGAAACACATATCGAAACAGGACAACCGATGTCACTTCTACGGACCCTCCGAGTAGAGTTCAGTGTACCTGTTGACCACCCTCACTCCACCCTCCTGATGTCCCAACTCCAGAATTTTTTAGCTAAAGAAGAAGGAAATGGGAGATCTAGGAAACCTGTAATTGGGGTCACACCTGAAGGAGAAACTAACACCGGACCATCCCGGACTCCTGCACAGATGACTCGTTCTGGAAGGGGCTCGGTACTCCTTCCACTCCTGACCTCGACGATATAGGTGTCTTCTCCCTACCTCCGTACTTCCCATCACCCCACCCACACCCCGAAAGTATCGGTTTAGTCTTCGGAATCAAAGGGGAAGGGATCGGAGGAAAGAGATGGTGACACACGTAACACAACACAATAAGCGAGTTAGTACAGACTGAGAAACGTTGGGGCACCTGACATCGGGTGGTCCGAGGAGACAGGAATCTTAAGAGGTCCGTTCTTATGACCTCACCCAACGGTAAGGCAAGAGGTCCCTGACACATGTAATTCCATGTCGGTTTGAGATCAAAGAGGGGTCAAGTAGTCTCGAGTAGTCTCGACAAGGACCCCAGGACACGACACCTTCGAACGACGCAAGAATGTAACCAGGGTGGGACGGGACCACCACTTGTGACAGGACTGAACGAAGGTGTCACGAGGGCCGGAATGGAGACGATGGGTGAGGAGGGAGAAGGAGAGATCCCAGTCTTCGCCGACCACGAAAGTCTCTCGACAAGGGCCCTGAGGTACTCGTCGGTCGGATCAACATGACCTGAGTTGATAAGGATACCACAGTTACGAACCTTCACGACCCACGTCAGTTTTATACGGTTACCTCTTTGGTCGTTCCCACTACTCGACGCGAAACCGGCATTCATGGTCCCCTTCCCCTCTCCCTCGTCCCGACACTAAGTCGACTTCCACAGGTATCCCGTAGGACACGTCTACACCTCCTCAACGTCTTATTCCCCTCTACGGTAGATCCAAAGTTCCGACTACCGAGAAACACACTAATAACCCAAACAAGACCTCGACCTGTACTGATTCCCTACTTCCCCAATTACTACCTCGATTTGAATTACGGTCGATGGAGGCGACACATAGAGACGTCGGTTTGGATACGCATAGTTCCTCCTATAAGACCGGACGAGTCGACGACTTGAGTTGATGCCAAATCGGGTCAAACACTCTCTTTAATGAGCTGGGTTGCCACTTGCTATACTTGGACTATCGTAGATGATAGACACAGAACCGTAGGTTGTCCATGGTGACTGTACGACGGAGTGAACAGCATTGAGTCGTGTCATCCGTCCCAGGATGGACTTTACTAAGACAGGGTGAAGGACAAGGAGTGGAGTAGACGACGGAACTCGTCCGTAGAGGATGAGGTCTGTCCTGTTCTTTACTGTTATGAGATGGTTTTAGTTTCGACGTGAGGTCCTGACAACTGGTTCCTCGTTATAAGTAACGACAGACCCAACGAAACAGCAGGAGTTTGGGTACGAGTCTCCCCTGCCTACCCGTCTCGCCCCAGAGGACTTACCACCCCATTACAAACCAAAGGTACCCCTCTTCAGTATGCACGGAATCGACTGTTCCCCCAGACCCGAACACTTCTTCGTCGACACTATGTAGAGAAGATTTGAAAGAAGAGGAGATCGTCCCGGAGTCGTGAACTCTCGACATCCAAATGGACCCCTTTTGGTGAGACCTAGTGAATTAGCTCGTTGACAAAGGGTACCAGAGGATTGACAGTTCCAGCGGTACGGACTCCGGCAACTGTAGTAACAGAAAAGAGATCCCGGGTCTCAGATCGACACACACACAGACAAAAAAAAAAAAGGTCATGAACAACCTTTTATTGGCTTACCACTTGTAAAAGTGCCTGGAAATGATGGACTGAAAACAAGTTCTTGAGTTGTTCAGAGACTCATGGACCGTCGGGTGGGAGGAGGGATTGTCATTCCCGGTCCCTGAACCGTTGGGGAGACGGGAAACGCGATAAGAAGGCCACATGGTGAGGCTCGGGACCTGAGAACCCAGACGGTGAGAAGTGTTTTCCCAGACTCATGTCCTCGTACATCAACCCACGGAACCCCAAATCTCGATTCCCTTAGTCTCGGGGACAGGAACTTGTACTCCTCCCCTAGTTCTGAATCCAGACTTCTCGATAGAGACCCTGGTTTTTTCACTGGTCCCAAACTCACCATTCACTTCTTTCTTTCTTCGACCTGAGGACTTCCAAATGTACTCACTTCGAGGATTACGTCCACCTTTGACACCCTTTTTTTAGGGGGGGTTTGGGGTGGTTTTCGGTTGTTTGTTTAGGTCAGGAGGACGCGTCATATCGTTCCACAGTCCTAAAACGTGCACCACCAGGAAATCACTGGTCTGTTCAGACCACACGAGTCACAAACACTCACCGTACACACCCTCATTTCCCCTATCCACACCCATCGGTCAGGGAGGACTGTCGGAGAGGGGGAACGGAAACGTCTATGCCACAAGAGGGCTCATCTCCTTCTCGTGGAGACCCTCACATTCGTCGACCCCCAGATGAGTGGGAAACAGGAAGAGTTGTGGGAGTACAAGAAGTTGTGATTCAAAAAACCCGAAGTCTGTCGGCTCCTCGTGTACGTCGAGAGGAAGTGGTTACACCACGCCGTCAGGGCGTTCACATGGTGGGGAGCCCCGTGGTGGTTCCACCACTCGTAGGCGATGATACGAGGACAGGCGGTCTCCTTTCCCGCTCCATACTACGACGGGGGCGGAAACGAAAAGGAGGGGGAGACGAAAGGGGAAGGGACGGGGTAGTATGGTGGTCCAACCGGGAGAGGTAATAGAGATCGAAGGGATAGGAAGGTAAGGACCCAAAGGTCTTTTTTCCTTGTTGTGGGTCAGGAAGTCAGACCACCCTTCACTAACAACGTATATCCAGTGGGTCAACGGACAATGGACGGAAAGGAGTAAAGTCCCGTCAAATGAAAAATCCTCCACACCACCTGTCCACCCTTCGACAACCCACACAAACCGACTTCCCCCTCAACTGTTCTCACTTACTGTCCGAAAGGTACCGAGACGACGATCCGTATTGACGGTGTCATGGAACCAAAGATAAGACCGGGAACTCAGTCAAGGGTTCCAGGGAAGACCTGGACTCTGATGGTCCTGATTACACACCCCACGACCTCGGTACTGACAAATAGTGTCTTTCGTCGGGGCTAAAATGTCATCCCAGACAAAACAGTCAAACAGGTACACTGAAGACTCTAGTGGAGAAATCCTTTAGTTGAAACCCTTCTACTATCTATCACAAATTGTCACTCTTGGTCCCGCGGGAAGTCTCGTCGTGTGACGTCTTACAACTCAACCACGTCTCTCTGACTGGCTGAGAAGACGGAAATAAAGAGGTACTCGGGTAAAACACAGGACTCCGGAAGTTGGACACGGGACCTGACACTAGAACCTCCAGGAAACAACTCTGATGTGAAAATTACTCAGGTCCAGTAAACGGAGGAGGTGTCTGTGTCCAGGACCCTTTGCCTTCTCTCTACTACTTCGGGGGTAGAATCTCGTCGCACTCTTGGCGTACTTAGGGGAGGCGACGGGGCAGTTCAAGATACTTAAGATAGAGAGTTTTACCACTCAACCGTCCAAGTGTCCTTACCGTAATCGGACCCCTGGGTGTCCGAGATGAAGAAGGTCAATGACTAGAGACAGGTGGACGGGGGGAGAGTGGGGGTGGTAACGTCAGGACTTTCGGAGGCCTGTGCGTTGCTACACAAGATGGACGTTGGACTCGCCAGGACGTAGCGACTCAGTGGAGAGACCATAAGACACTAGGGGTACCTGGCGTCGTACAACCTCTCGTACGAGTTAGCGTAAGACCGACACGCACTCTAAATACTCCTCGACCCAGCAGGGCCCCTCCTTCTGGACCTGACTCGGGTGTACGAAGGGTATAGGTAGAAGGTGTGTTGTAGACAGGGTGCCGGTACAGGGTGTCCCACTGTCCGGGTCCTTGACTACGATGAGTAAAACTTCCCGGGACTGACGGGAAAAGATGAGTAGGTAAGGGACGGAAGGGATCCTTGGGGACCGAAAATGGAAGAGGGTTTGGTGAACTGCTGGTATTCCGGGGTCAGGAGACATGACTCTCTGACCAGAGGGTCACCACCCGTTTTTGGTCGATCCGGTAAAAGAAGTACAAAGTCTCATTTGAGGACCCCGGTTTGAGACTCACTTCACAAGTATCGAGACCACTAGGACAACCGAAACCCAAAGGACTGGGTAGGGTGTATCCAGTTCCGGGAACAAGGATCCAAACCGGCTCCCTTCTTGGGTCGACGGAAGAGTTGGAACACGGGTGAGTGAAGAGATGAGAAGGGACCAGTGTTTGATTTCCCAGAACATACTTTCTATGTTTTCTTTGATACTTTCATTACTTCTCTGGTAAATGGATTTTGTGTCTCGAATCCGTGAGAACGGAGGGTGTTCTATTAACCACCAACCTTCGGGGAGTGATGGAACAAGGAGGAGGGGTGGGGTCGTTCGTGGTTGGGAACCACGACGTTAAATTTTTTAGATTTACGAAGAAAAAGGAAGTTTCCGTCTCTTACTGAGAATTCATACCCCTCTTCTGCGGACAGGGGAACCAAATACACAAACAGAGAGAGACGGTAGAATCCAACCGTACTCGGTACCACAGTTGTACGAATCGCCGAAAGACATTGACGGAGGGAAATCAAGTCACCTGTCTCAAGGCTTCCGTTTTTGGTGGAAGACTGAATCCGACCCCGACCCAAGGGGTGAGAACAAGAAGGGGGTAACATTCTCGGTCCGGTTCGGACACCCCCGGGACTCAGTACGTCCTACCCTAGACACCAGTTTCCTATCCACTTCTTGACACCCGTACCCAGGACGGGGGTGACGGAGGTAGAAAAGAGAAGGGGTAGAACGGAGACATCAACGTCTTTTGAGAATCGCAGGCCGTTTCCCCCATGGATCAAGAAAGGGACAACCGAAACGACAAGGGGTCGGAGGAAAAACACAAAAATATTGACAGTGGTCAAATCGGTGACAAATTTAACATATATAACAAGACTCCGTGGACCGGACAGGGAAGTCACTCGGTACGGGTGGAACACAACATCACTCTTCGACAACAGTGTTGATTGGAAGACAGAGACTTTAACAAACAAAGTTTATTTCTCAATTTTAACAGAAAACGGAAGAGAACCCCTCCCTCTCGTTACAAAACTCCCCACTTCCTATATCACCTCGTTACGACCTGGTGAAGTCTAGAGAGTTCCACATTTCACTCCACAGGGTGACGTCCGACTCTTAGTAAAAATAGGTAGAGTAACTTACTTAGGTGATCCTTATACCAGGAACAATATTGTTCAAATGTTTGTGAGTTCTCTTTCTAAATACGTCGTCGATAGATAATTCCTGGATGATGCAAATTCCTGGATCAAAGTCTAATATGTAAAGTTTCTTCTGTCTACTTGATCTGACCCTAGGATAGGGGTCGTCCAAGGGTCCGATCTGCCCCCTCTCTTGTCACTTGTCAATCGACACTCTGATCGTCTTACTTTATGTTATGGATCACGATACCCTCTCGCTCCTTATTCCTTAGTAAAGTCCAAATGTCCCCCCAACACACATTCAAGTGACTCCCTCCACCGTCAACTGAGTTCAGAGTCATTCATCCTCCCCAACCCCTGCTCGTGTTAGTTTCCGACACTAAAGACTACTTCCCCACTCCCCTAGTCTACACGACGAAATCCCTCCTCTAGAGGTCCTGTTATACCTCCCAGACCCCATCCCATCTAGTCTTCCGGTCCTGTAGTCACCTTCCTAACATCGATTTTAAGATACTCGAAGTTACCCCTGTCTCTTCTTTTTCTCCTACTTAAGTTTTACTCAAAGTCTGTAAAACTTCCAGTTCAGACATCCGATACCTTCTCTCCCTTCTTAGTTTGTGCTTTTGGGTGCAAAGACCGGAACTACTGACCTTTTGACTCTGTAGAAAAAAAAAAAATTTGTCTTGTTTAGGTGTGAAAATAAATGAATTATGTCGAAGTGTGTCTAAGACACAGGTTACCGGAATCGTACTTCAAACGAGGCCTTAAGCTGTGTTCGGGACGACGACAAGTAATCCTACTTAATGTAAAGGGGTCTAAGGAGACCAAAACAATCCAAAAAGTGGTCCTCAACGACACAATAAGAAACGAAAGTTGTGCATTCGTGTAGAGAACGGATGTATATCAAGTTAAAGTAGAACTCGTATTTCTGAAAGTTAAAATTTTTCCCGACACACGAGGAAGACCAAGGCCTGTGGGACGAATATCGTTCGTTTTTTTTTTTTTTTTTTTACCGGAACCTGGTATCGGAAGGTCTGTACAAACAGGAAAATCTTCAGAAAAAGGGTCGTCCGGAGGTGTCCGAGGATCTACCGACTTTGTCACTTTCACTGTGAGGAAATTGGTTCAACCCTTTGTCTCCGTCCCAAAACAACAAAATAGAACCCCCTTCCAACCAACCAAAAAAGTCCCCTCAATCCCATCCTCCTCCAACATTGTTCAACTCCAAAACTAGTGTAAACCAAACTCTGAGGTAACTGTATAGGTACACCACCCGACACGTTGTACCGTATTTTCTTTTATGGGTTTGAACTCAAAATTAGTATCAAGACGGTGATTTTGAACCCGTTCGGATGGAAAACTCAGAGGAGATTTTTTACGGGACTGAACGAGTGTCTTAATAACGTTTCCAGTCTACTGTTTTACCCATACTTTCTCGTTATTACTACTACGATCTACGATAATATATATGATCCGTCAACCTTTACACTCAGACTCCGAATTTTCTCTCTATTTCACAGAATGAAACAAGATCGAAATAACTCTATATTAACTGTATATTATGACGTATTCAAACTCCACATGTCACAACTAAACCATGTGAATATATAACGTTTTACCAATGGTGGTAACGTAATCGGTTTTGGAGGTAGGACAGTAAATAAATGGTAAAAAACACACACATACACACCACTCTTCAAAATTCGAGAGAGTATCATTGAGAAATCATATATTATGTCACAACAATTGATATCAGTGGTACGACGTGTAATCTAGGAGTCTTGAATGAGTATAATCTTGACCTTCATATATGGGAAACTGGTTGTAGAGAGTTAAAAGGGGGTGTGGGATCGGGGACGTCTGATGGTAAAATGAGAGACGAAGATACTCAAGTCGAAAAAACCTCAGGTGTATGTTCACTATAGTGTGCCATAAATAGAAAGAGATAGACTGAACAAAGTGAATCGTATTCCGTACTCCACAGTTAAATCTTCAGTAGACGTTTTCCGAGGATCGACTTCGATACTCTTACCTGTTCTAGTAAGCCCCCTTTATTCTCTTTTCCTGATTTTTTTTTTCCATGGAATTTCTTATAGAAGTTAATTGGTCGTTTTCCTTGACTCTTCCTCTCTGGTCTGTTTATCCACCTTGGGGTTTAGACGGTCCACGGTTTCCATTTTGGTGGACTAATTTTCGATAGGAATATGGTGTCCGGTCCCACTTCGGACAATTAAACGAAAGAGGAAGAGAGTAGGAGTCGTCCCGGGTTTCGGTACATCGAGAGGATGGAGGAAGGGGATGATGTTCTCGCTTCCCACACTACAGTAAACGGGTTGATCTAAAGAAGGGACACGGGTCGGAACACGATTAGTGTTCATTCTACTCATTCTTGAATCTCAGACAAGACTCTTCAGGGGTCAGACTATCCTGGTTCGGACCCTGTTCTCACTCGGTTAATTCCGTAAACCCCACGTTTCAAATTCCTCCGTGAGTACCGACCCCAGTACGTTTATATTCCAACCGTAAACTCGGTGGGACTCTCACTGACGGAGGAATTCCTCCGTAAAATATGGGATCCACGGAACTAACGGAGTGGGACCAGACTGGGACCCCTTCTGAGTATACAGTTATTTTATTGGTTCCATCTTTCATTAACAATAAGTAAGACAGGGTCCTTTAGTTCTACCTGGTGTCTCCGCTATACCGTCGGCACAAGAGTGCTTCTCATCTATCAAATAGTCCATCGCATCTCCACGTCCCTAGTTACATGTATTTCCGTACCTCCATTTTCTCTAGAACCTCATAGAAGTCCTTTCCCACCAACCCGACGTGTCCTCCACCTGTGACACCACCTACTCCTCACCACCCTGCACAACGACCCCCTTTCCCCTAGTCCAACACTTTCCGTAGATTATGGTACCGGACGATTCCACTGGTTGGTCAAAATCGTTACTTTCGGGTCGTGGGACCTTTGGGGAACCAGGTCCGGTTGACTTTGTCAGTATGGAATAGGAGTTTCGTCACCTTTCAGTAGTTTCCTAAAAGTGTTTCTTAACTGTCCCATCTGAAGTACCAAAAAACAAACAAACAAAAAATTTAAAAGAACTGGAGTGGTACCCCATACACCCTAGAATCAATGAACTGGTCCCTAACTTGGGTACGGGGAACGTAACTGGTGACCTGGTGGTCCCATCAGGAGCCGAAGTAAAAAATTCCACTGAGATCGTACAGACCCACTTACCTGTTGACTCACGACTTCTTTGGGTCCTCCGGTCAAAGTCCCTCGGTCACCATGTCTTTACTCAAACAGGAAACGGATCCCGCAGACCGTCTGTACTCAAGATCTAGGAACCGAGTCGGGAAAGAAAGGATCCCGAGAAACCAGACCGGTTCAATGATATACCCGGACAAAGGAGTAGACATTTAACCCCTGTTATTAATACGAATGGAGGTACTTACCACTCCTAATTCCCTCTATGCCAAATCGTGTCACGGGTCGTGTGTTGTTCGTGAATTATTTGTAATCGAAAATAACAGATGTAATGGTCAATCCTCTATTAAAGTTCCGGACTTCCTTCTGACGTCGTATTACTCTTACGACTCCTCCTTTCCTTGAACTCTTTCTAAACCCTTCGACTGAATGTTCTGAAAGAAACAACCACTTAACTAATATAAGATCACACTTACTACAAAACAACAACAACAACCGTAATTAGGAGGTTCCTTAGACGAAAAGTTCTGGAAATAGAGATTAACACCCTACTCCCCGAAACGGGGAATTTCCCTTCCACTTTCCGTTTCTCTTTCACCGTTCCCTTGACGACCTTTTGCTTCGGACGTAAACTCTAAAGATTCGAATTCCCTCTCTTTATCATCCTAAATTTTTGAACAGTACTAAGTGCCACAACTTTCCATCCCCAAGATTTATTGAGAGAGAGGGGTAGAACGGACGTGAGGGGTTTAACGGAAGGAAGGATCTTTACCTGTTAAAGACCTAAGACGAGGTTCGTCTCTAGAACCTTCTTCGCGTCCCGTCGGACAAGAAGTCGAAAGTAGTAAGGAGAGAGGATTGGAGTCCCGGGAGGTTTGCGTGTAGAACAAAAGGTCGTTGAATTAAAAAAGTATAGTATGACTCGAAGGGGGTGTTGGAGGGAGATAGTACTTTCGGAAGGATCCCGTTGTATCTCACCAATTAAACCCTATCTCCTCTATCGTGTCTAAAACCTAAGCTTATCTGGATTCACAAGTAAGATCGAGACGCCAAAAGTCGATCTGTATGATGAGTTGGAGAGACTTGGAGGTAAAGGAGTAGATGTTCATACCCATATCATTATCGATACAATGGTAATGACTCTACTATGTATATTCACGAATTAAATAGTGGTTTACACCAGGTATGACCCACGAGGTATTCGTTAGGGGAAAGAAGAAAGGAAAGTAGGTGGATTCAATAAAGGGAAAAAACCGACGTGACGTACCGTACACCCTAGAATCAAGGGGCCGGTCCCTGACTTGGGTGTGGGGGACGTCATCTCGTGTCTCAGAATTGGTGACCTGGTGGTTTCTTCAGGGTGTGAAATCAATAAACATTCAGACCTTTATTTCAAAGTCTTAAATAATACTAACTCTGTGTAAGAAAAGTAATTTTAATGTAATTTTTAATTCCGGGAGGGGGGTGTTGGTAGGAAGGTGAATATAGACTTACACCGGTATACATGGTAATGTACACACGTTTGTATTTCTAAACGGATGAAGTCGTGTGTTAACTGTTGATCTGTCAGTTCTTTTGTACAATCAATCCACTCTGTTTCTTAAATCGAGTCACAAACTTTCTCGACCACTTAGAAAGTCAAGTCAAGTCCGCACAGACTGAGAAACGCTGGGGTACCTGACGTCGGAGGGACCTGACGGTCCGGAGGGACAGGTAGTGGTTGAGGACCTCAAATGAGTCTGAATACAGGTAACTCAGTCACTACGGTAGGTTGGTAGAGTAGGAGACAACAGGGGAAGAGGAGGGCGGAAGTTAGAAAGGGTCGTAGTTCCAGAAAAGGTTACTCAGTTGAGAAGCATACTCCACCGGTTTCATAACCTCAAAGTCGAAGTCGTAGTCAGGAAGGTCACTTGTGGGTCCTGACTAGAGGAAATCTTACCTGACCAACCTAGAGGAACGTCAGGTTCCCTGAGAGTTCTCAGAAGAGGTTGTGGTTTCGTAGTTAAGAAGCCGCGAGTCGGAAGAAATATCAGGTTTAGAGTGTAGGTATGTACTGATGATCTTTTTGGTATCGAAACTGATCTACCTGGAAACAACCGTTTCATTACAGAGACGAAAAATTATACGACAGATCCAACCAGTATTGAAAAGAAGGTTCCTCGTTTCCAGAAAATTAAAGTACCGACGTCAGTGGTAGACTTCATTAAAACCTCGGGGGTTTTATTTCAGTCGGTGACGAAGGTGACAAAGGGGTAGATAAAGGGTACTTCACTACCCTGGTCTACGGTACTAGAATCAAAAGACTTACAACTTGAAATTCAGTTGAAAAAGTGAGAGGAAAAAGTGAAAGTAGTTCTCCGAGAAATAAGAAGAAACGAAAGACGGTATTCCTACCACAGTAGACGGATAGACTCCAATAACTACAAAGAGGGCCGTTAGAACTAAGAGCGAACACGAAGGAGGTCGGGTCGCAAAGAGTACTACATGAGACGTATATTCAATTTATTCGTCCCACTGTTATATGTCGGAACTGCATGAGGAAAGGGTTAAACTTTGGTCAAACAACAAGGTACAGGTCAAGATCGACAACGAAGGACTGGACGTATGTCTAAAGAGTTCTTCGTCCAGTCCACTAGACCATAAGGGTAGAGAAATTCTTAAAAGGTGTAAAACAACATTAGGTGTGTCAGTTTCCGAAACCGTATCAGTTATTTCGTCTTCATCTACGAAAAGACCTTGAGAGAACGAGAAAGCTACTAGGTTGTCTACAACCTTTAAACTAGAGACCAAGGAGACGGAAAAGATTTTGGTCGAACTTGTAGACGTTCAAGTGTCAAGAATATGACAACTTCGGACCGAACCTCTTAAAACTCGTAATGAAACGATAGCACACTCTACTCATGTCAACACACTATCAAACTCGTAAGAAACCGTAACGGAAACAAACCCTAACCCTACTTTTGACTGGAAAAGGTCAGGACGCCGGTGACGACTTAAAAGGTTTAAACGACCGTATAACTCACGTCGTGAAAGTGTCGTAGTAGAAAATTCTAACCTTTATCGAGTTGATCTTAAGGTAGTGGAGGTGATCGAAATAAGTATCTGTACGAAGGATTCCGGGTGAACTGAAGCGTGAGGTCCTACAGACCGAGATCCACTCACTAGTGTGGTAGCACTAATAGACCCAGCACTTCTAGAAAAAACATGTCAAGACACATAAGAACGGTGGAGAAGAATTATAGAAGGTGAAGAGAATCCAGGTATGGTAAAGACAGGAAATAACTCGGGTAGAAACGTACTTTACAAGGGAACCATAGAGATTAAAAGAGCTTCTCTAGAGATCAGAAAGGATAAGATAACAAAAGGAGATAAAGAAACGTAACTAGCGACTTCTTCCGAAAGAATAGAGAGGAACGATAAGAAACCTTGAGACGTAAGTTTACCTATATAGAAAAGAAAAGAGGAAACGGACAGCGAAGAGAAGAAAAGCGTCTATAAACATTCCGGAGGAGTCTGTTGGTAAAACGGAAAAACGTAAAGAAAAAGAACCACTTAGAAACCTCCTACCGTTTCTACCACCCTCCTTTATTTTCGTCTGTGAACGTATCTTGAATGATAGTTGATCCATGATAAGATTCACAGAAAATACATCACTCACGTAAACTAGGAGTGACGTCGGGACACTGTCTGCATGACAATAATAGAGATAAAATGTCTTCTCCTTTGACTCCGTATCTCACCAGTTTGTTGAACCGTTTCCAGTGATACGACATGACTGAAAAGTCTCCCAGAAGTCAACTGTGCCTCTTGTCAACAAGTGGTAGGACTTATTTAATGGGAAAGAGAAACTTCAGGCGACAGTTTAGTGAGACGGGAAAGAAGGTATCAAGAGGCAGTTAGAATTACATAGTTCAACAAGTTCCAGACGGGACTGGAATTAGAGGAGTCATAGAGGTCAGACGGATGGTACCACTCATGTCTTAACGGATGTTCAGATCATCCTCGGACCCGAAGGGTCCACCGTATCACCATTTCTTAGGTGGACGGTTACGTCCTCTATATTCTCTGTACCCGAACTAGGGACCCAGTCCTTCTAGGGGACCTCCTCCCATGCCGGTGGGTGAGGTCATAAGAACGGACCTCTTATTGTACCTGTCTCCTCGGACCATCCGATATCAGGAATTCCAACGTTTCTCAACCTGTGTTGACTTCGTTGAATCGTACGTACGTGCGATCATCCCTGGATTGAAAATTTTTTCTTCGTATGGATGGACACTACCAACTCTCAAGCTTGAGGACACATTTAAAGATGTGTATCGTATACTCTGGGAAGTACCGGACCGGGGTCGGACTTAACGGTCAGAATAAAGGATAGTATGGGACTCGGGGTAGGGTCCGTAAGAAACGAGATCCTGTGTGAGGTGAGAAAGTTCTGGGACTCGGAAACGTGTACGGATATAGGAGAAAGGATGACGGGAATTAAGTTGTCTGATTCGTGAATGACACACGATTCTAATACGTTCATTAATGGTGTGTCAAACTATTCTTGAGATTAGTTGTGTATGATGATGTTATAGGCCATCCTTAAATCTTACCCCCCTCCTGAACAAGAAAGACTCCCCAACCCCCCTCCCCCGTTCCTCTTCTCTCAACTGCAAAAGTATATCCTTGACTGGAAACTCGACTCAGAAGTTACTAAAATCCTCAGACGGTCAGTTCCTTCCCCCCTCCTTTAGAGGTTTACTAGAAACCGAGGAGTCAGAGTGGTGTGAGTCTGTAGTTCAGGACCGTAGTTAGGACGTAGGTTTCTCAGAGAATGTAAACACAGGAGAATGAGGAGGACGGCAACAGGTTCAGGGTGTCCGGGGTGAACCCGATAACGATGTCAGGGTAACGGTCAGTAAGAAGGGGAGTAAAAAGGTTGATGGTTAGGTGACAGAGACGTCGACGGTCTCACTCGAGGGTGTGACGTTTAGACTTCACCGTGAGGGGATGAGTTTTGAGTTGATATCTTGTCAGAATTACGGAATATCACTGCATGTTCCGGGTAATAATTGTCCAGTGTCAAATAGACAGGATGGAGGGGAGATCGGTAAAGGGAAGAGTTTAGGAAGTATCGTCTAACAAAGAGATTG
>SJYO01016985.1:0-90000 GCA_006410555.1 Capra ibex
CAGCATCACAGCTGCACGCACACACACATAGCATCACAGTGCACACACGCACACACACACACAGCATCACAGCTGCGCCCACACACACACACAGCATCACAGCTGCGCCCACACACACACACAGCATCACAGTGCACACACACACACACACACACACCAGTATCATAGTGGCACACACACACACACAGCATCACAGCTGCGCCCACACACACACACAGCATCACAGAGCACACACGCACACACACACACCAGTATCATAGTGGCACATACACACACAGCATCACAGCTGCANACACACACACAGCATCACAGCTGCACGCACACACACATAGCATCACAGTGCACACACACACACACAGCATCACAGTGCACACACACATGCACACACACACACCAGTATCATAGTGGCGCACACACACATACACACAGCACCACAGCGGCGCTCACACATACACACACACACACACACACTAGTATCATAGTGGCGCCCCCACACACACACACACAGAGCATCATAGCGGTGCCCATACACACACACACACACACACACACACCAGTATCATAGCAGCGCCCACACACACACACACACAGCATCACAGCGGCGCCCACACACACACACACACACACACAGCATCACAGCGGCGCACACACACACACACACACACAGCATCACAGCGGCGCCCACACACACACACACACACACACACACACAGCATCACAGCGGTGTCCACATACACATACACACACACACACAGCATCACAGTGCACACACGCACACACACACACCAGTATCATAGCGGCGCCCATATACACACACACACACACACACACAGCACCATGGCAGCGCCCACACACACATACACACACAGCATCACAGCAGCGCCCACACACACACACAGCACCATGGCAGCGCCCACACACACACACACACAGCATCACAGTGCACATGCGCACGCACACACACACACACCAGTATCACAGTGGCGCCCATACACACACACACACACACACAGAGCATCACAGTGGCGTCCATACACACACAGTCCACACACGCGCGCGCACACACACACACCCCCCCCATCACAGTGGTGCCCATGGTAAACTGCCAGCCACGGGCTGACCTGGGCAAGGGAGAGCTGAGTATGTAGTTACATCCAGCACACTTAGTTTAAGAAGCTTCTTGAGTATTTTAACATTCCAGACAGATTTCCATCCAAAATTATCAAACTGAAAGTCTGGAAAGAAATGAGCTTCAGTGACTTGAACAGTCGGCCCTGTGGAATAACCAAGTCTCCGAGGCACAGGGAAACGAGGTGGTGTGGAGGAAACAGAGAGGGAGGGAGGGCAGGTGGCCAGACGGTCACGTCTTTGGGGACTAAAGCCGCGGCACAGTGAAGGCGCTATGGACGTTTCAGTGGGTGAGCCCCACAAGCGCGGCACTCAGAGGTGGTTCTAAGAACGGCAGCCAAAGACTGCACTCCAAGAGGCTGCGAGTGACGCCGGAAGGATGGAGGCAGCGGCCAGCGAGATAACACAGCGCTGAGAGAGGCTCTGTTCCTGCCGGGAAGAGGAGAGGCGCTTATCTCTTGAGCAGAGGCGGGGGACAGACCCTCGAGAGGGGAAGGTCTAGAGCAAATAGGGACATGGACAGGCGACGGGAGCCACGGTTCCTGGAACACAAACACTCCAACAGGTCACTCTGTTCTGGGCAGATGCAGCAACTTAAAACCACCTTTTAAACGAAGCCCTCTTTTTCTCCTTACAAAGGCTATTTAACATACTCACTGAAGAAAACAAAAAATACAAAGAAAATAAAACTGAACCAAAAGCTAACCACTTAAATTTTTCTAACAAACACTTCAGGTTGTTTTTTCCAACTAACTTTTTAAAAGTTTCATTTGTTTGCTCCAGCGCTGCACAGGCTCTTCCCTCGGTGGGGCGAGCGGGGGCTGCTCTAGTTGCGACGGTTTCTCCTGCTGCCAACCGCGGGCTCTCGGGCGCCAGGCCTCAGAAGCTGCAGCGCCCAGATCCCAGAGCACAGGCTCCACAGCTGTGGCGCGTGGGCTTGCTGCTCGGAGGCAAGTGGGACCTCCGCACACCAGGGAGCAAGCCCGGGCCTCCTGCATCGGCAGGCAGATTCGCAACCAGTGAGCCACCAGGGGAGCCCCCAGCTCATTTCTAATGTGATCCAGGCATCCCAGAGTTCTTCCGAAAAACACACATTTAGTTTATATACATTTATTTATTTTTTTACCTTTTGGCCGTACCGTAAAGCATGTGGGATCTTAGTTCCCCAAACCAGGCAGGGGTCAAACTGGAGTCCCCTGCAGTGGAAGCGTGGAGTCTTAATTACTAGACCACCAGGGAAGTCCTTAAATAGATATATTTTAAAAGCAAAAATACACGGAGTTTTATGTTCTGCTTTTTTTAAAAAACAACAACTCACGACTATATCGACAATGCCTTGCACAAGAAAATTCCCGAGGAGGGTCTTCCCTGGGGGTTTGGTGGTAAAGAACCTGCTGCCACTGCAGGAGACACGGGTTTGATCCCTGCTCCGAGGAGACTCTGCGCACCACGGCGCAGCTAAGCCCCTGTGCCCCAGCCACCGAGCCTGTCTGTGCTCCGAGCCTGGGCTCCGCAACGAGACAAGCCGCCGCAACAAGGAGCCTGCAGGCTGCCCCTGGGGAGCAGCCCCCACTCCCCGCAGCCAGAGAGGAGCCCCCGCTCACTGCAGCTAGAGAGGAGCCCGCTCACCGCAGCTAGAGAGGAGCCCCCGCTCCCCGCAGCTAGAGAGGAGCCCCCGCTCACTGCAGCTAGAGAGGAGCCCGCTCACCGCAGCTAGAGAGGAGCCCCCGCTCACTGCAGCTAGAGAGGAGCCCCCACTCCCCGCAGCCAGAGAGGGGCCCGCTCACCGCAGCCAGAGAGGGGCCCGCTCACTGCAGCCAGAGAGGGGCCCCTGCTCCCCGCAGCCAGAGAGGAGCCCCCGCTCACCGCAGCTAGAGAGGAGCCCCCGCTCACTGCAGCTAGAGAGGAGCCCCCACTCCCCGCAGCCAGAGAGGGGCCCGCTCACCGCAGCCAGAGAGGGGCCCCCGCTCCCCGCAGCCAGAGAGGAGCCCCCGCTCACTGCAGCTAGAGAGGAGCCCGCTCACTGCAGCTAGAGAGGGGCCCGCTCCCCGCAGCTAGAGAGGGGCCCGCTCCCCGCAGCTAGAGAGGGGCCCGCTGACTGCAGCTAGAGAGGAGCCCCCACTCCCCGCAGCTAGAGAGGGGCCCGCTCACTGCAGCTAGAGAGGGGCCCGCTCACCGCAGCTAGAGAGGGGCCCGCTCCCCGCAGCTAGAGAGGGGCCCGCTCACTGCAGCTAGAGAGGAGCCCCCACTCCCCGCAGCTAGAGAGGGGCCCGCTCACCGCAGCTAGAGAGGAGCCCCCGCTCCCCGCAGCTAGAGAGGGGCCCGCTCACCGCAGCTAGAGAGGAGCCCCCGCTCCCCGCAGCTAGAGAGGGGCCCGCTCACCGCAGCTAGAGAGGAGCCCCCGCTCACTGCAGCTAGAGAGGAGCCCCCACTCCCCGCAGCCAGAGAGGGGCCCGCTCACCGCAGCCAGAGAGGGGCCCCCGCTCCCCGCAGCCAGAGAGGAGCCCCCGCTCACTGCAGCTAGAGAGGAGCCCCTGCTCACTGCAGCCAGAGAGGGGCCCCCGCTCACTGCAGCCAGAGAGGAGCCCCCGCTCCCCGCAGCCAGAGAGGGGCCCGCTCACCGCAGCTAGAGAGGGGCCCGCTCACTGCAGCTAGGGAGGAGCCCCTGCTCCCTGCAGCTAGAGAGGGGCCCGCTCACTGCAGCTAGAGAGGGGCCCCCGCTCACTGCAGCCAGAGAGGAGCCCCCGCTCCCCGCAGCTAGAGAGGAGCCCGCTCACCGCAGCTAGAGAGGGGCCCGCTCACCGCAGCTAGAGAGGAGCCCCCGCTCACTGCAGCCAGAGAGGGGCCCGCTCACCGCAGCCAGAGAGGGGCCCGCTCACCGCAGCTAGAGAGGGGCCCGCTCACCGCAGCTAGAGAGGGGCCCGCTCACCGCAGCTAGAGAGGGGCCCGCTCCCCGCAGCTAGAGAGGAGCCCCTGCTCCCCGCAGCTAGAGAGGGGCCCACTCCCCGCAGCTAGAGAGGAGCCCCTGCTCCCCGCAGCTAGAGAGGGGCCCGCTCACTGCAGCTAGAGAGGAGCCCCCGCTCACTGCAGCTAGAGAGGGGCCCCCGCTCACTGCAGCTAGAGAGGAGCCCCCGCTCNCCCAGCCACCGAGCCTGTCTGTGCTCCGAGCCTGGGCTCCGCAACGAGACAAGCCGCCGCAACAAGGAGCCTGCAGGCTGCCCCTGGGGAGCAGTCCCCACTCCCCGCAGCTAGAGAGGAGCCCCCGCTCACTGCAGCTAGAGAGGAGCCCCCGCTCCCCGCAGCTAGAGAGGGGCCCGCTCACCGCAGCTAGAGAGGAGCCCCTGCTCCCCGCAGCTAGAGAGGGGCCCGCTCACCGCAGCTAGAGAGGAGCCCCCGCTCACTGCAGCTAGAGAGGAGCCCCTGCTCCCCGCAGCTAGAGAGGGGCCCGCTCACTGCAGCTAGAGAGAAGCCCCTGCTCACTGCAGCTAGGGAGGAGCCCCCGCTCCCCACAGCATGCGAGAAGCCCGAGCAGCAGCGAAGACCCAGCACAGCCAAAGATAAACACCTCCTTCAGAAAAGGAAATTCATGAGCAAAACGGTGGTGCTGAGTAAACCCTTTACCTGATGCACGTACTCGTCCATGCTGGAGGGCATGTCGAAGTTGACCACCAACTTGACGCTGACCAAGTCCAGGCCTCTTCCCAGGACCCCTGTGCTCACCACAACGTCATAGTCTCCTTCGAGCAGCCCCTTTCCAAAACAGCAACAAAACTCATTATGCAGGGCTTATCTTGAGTGGGTTTCTGTCATTCAGATGGCCCTTTCTTTTCGCAACACCTTCTTCAATACTGTGGCTGCACGACCTCTGCAGGAAGTAAAGGTCTTGGTATACCTAGGTAACACAGGCAGCCTCCATTCCTTCCGACCCCCACCCCAAATTTTTTCTATTAACTGATTCAGGCAAACCTTTTCCAAAAGTGAACTACTCTCTGCCCCAGTCCAAAGCGACCTGATTTCACAAATGGCAGATTCTGAATGATTAATCTGTTTAGGAGACAATTCCGAGGGAACAGGTTTATTGCTCCCAAAACACAGAAGCCTTATCAAGAGGGACAATTCACCACTGCTTGCCTGAAGTTCTCAGGGTCATTAAAAAAAAAAGATCAGCTTTAAAAACAGCTAGAAAAAAATTCTGGCAAGCAAATAAAAACAGAAACAGCTGATAATGCGGCATCTCTTGCAAATGAGACAAGATTCATGGGCGAGAGCCCGGGACAGAAGGCCGGGCGCCACCTCCAGCGCGCTCTTCCTCTCCGTCTGAGTCTTGTCCGAGTGCACAGAGGCGCTCTGCAGACCCGTGACTTTCTGCACGGCCTCGCTCAACAGATCTGCTCCCAGCTTGCAGTCCACGAAAACCAGCACTGGAGGCTTGAAGAGTTTCTTATCCTAAAACAGCAACAACACATATTGAAGATTACCCATATGATTGACAATGGGCTGCTTTTCTGAAAGCACTAGTGTGAGCTAGTTATCCATAGGTTTAGCAACACTGTCAGGGAGGGGAAAAGTACCTCCTGTTCAAATGAGTGCTTTCTTTTAAATATGCACAAACAGAAGCCAAACAGTGTATGTCCTTCAGATTTCTCCATCACCATGTTAATGTTACAAAAATACTTTTACAACTTAAAGTGCAATTTAAAATTTCGAATACTGTTCCTAAGTCAGTACAAACCATATTTAACACTGCATCTTCTGGCAACGAGGCTAGTACATACCACTCCCTTAAGCTAGTTACTGTCAAAAAATTCTATTTCTCAAGGACAGAACATGGACAGACAAAAAAGAACTTGTCTTTTTCTTTTTCAGCCACTCAGTGTGGCATGTGGACCCTACTTCCCCAGGCAGGGCCCGAACTCAGGTCCCCCGCGTTGGGAGGGACGAGTCCTAAGCCCTGGACTGCCAGGGGAGCACTGCAATAACCTTGATCTTTAAATACTGTCCTATAAAACAGAGAAGAAAACTAACCTTGTGCCTACACTGCATGTTTTCACAAAAACGTATCTGAACCCCACAGAATTCTGAAGGAAGCAGAGCAGTGTGTGATGCAATTCCCCAGCAGGCTCCCCCAGAGCCACGTCTGAACAGCACCGTCTCCAGAACCGTGACGGGTGCCAACGCCGTGCGCAACGCGGGGCTGGCCGCGCTCCCACTCACGTTCAAGATTTCAAACAGTTTTTTCTTTTTGGCTGGCTCCTCCACCCACAGGACGATCTGGCGCACGCTCGGGCAGGGCCGGTTCCTCTCCCCGGCGGTGATCGCCACGGGGTCGCGCAGGAGCTGGCTGGCGAGCTGCTCCACGCTGGCCGGGATCGTGGCTGACGCCAGGATGGTCTGACAGTCGTGAGGCAGCTGCTCCAGAACATCCAGCACTTGCTGCTGAAAGCCCATCTTTAACATGGTGTCAGCCTGGAAAAAAACCACTGCACGTCAGTCTCACATGGAAACCCAGAGCACCCTGGAGGAAAACGGACACCGTTAAGAACGTAAACTGTTAAATACTCTTTACTTGGAAAAATACACCACGTCAAAAGACACAGGATTAACTGGGGGAAACACACATTTATATCAAACTTGTATAACTATGTTTATAGTGATATACAAAGATTTCTAAAATTTATTTATTTTTGGCTGTATCAGATTTTAATTGAGACCCTTGGGCTCTCTAGCTGAGACACGGGGGCTCAACTCCCTCAGCAGGTGGGATCTTATTTCCCTGACCAGGGATGGAAGCTGCCTCCCCTGCACTGGAAGGCAGGTTCCCAACCACTCCACCAGAGGAGTCCCTACAAAGATTTTTATTACGGTATTATTAATAGTGGCCAAAAAAGGCACAGACTTTAGCTATGCATCAGTAGAGTGCTGGTGGATAGATTATGGGAAATCCATACAATGCAATGCTATGCCACCATGAAAAATGACCAGAGAGCTCTTTATCAAACGACAACGAGTCGCTGCTGGAAGGAAAGAGGGAAAATACAAACAGAACACGGCATAATGTGAGCCCGTTTGTATACATCCTCGGGAAACTTACCTGCTAACTCTGGGGAAAGATTTATGAGCTGGGGTTGTGAAAGTGAAAGTCACTCAGTCGTCTCCGACTCTTTGTGGCCCCATGGAATACAGTTCATGGAGTTCTCCAGGCCTGAATACTGGAATGGGTCGCCTTTCCCTTCTCCAGGGCATCTTCCCAACCCAGAGATCGAACTCAGGTCTCCCACATTGCAGGCGAATTCTTTACCAGCTGAGCCACAAGTAAAGCCCAAGAGTACTGGAGCGGGTAGCCTCTCCCTTCTCCAGCGGATCGTCCTGACCCAAGAATCGAACCGGGGTCTCCTGCATTACAGGTAGATTCTTTACCAACTGAGCTATCAGGGAAGCCCGAGCTGGGGTTAGGGGTACAATTTAATTCATTTTATAGCTTTTTTTTTTGCAAAGTTTGACTTTTTTTTTTACCATGAACATGATTTATAATAAAATATGATTTTAAATAAATTAAAACATTTAATTTGGAGGCTTTCACTTCCATATAAACCTCTGCATTGCTGGTTTTTCAATAACAATGAATGTACTGCTGAAAAAATAGAAAAAATGTTTAAGTTTTTAATTTTAAAATAACAAAAGATTAAAGCTATCTTGATTTTCAAACATAACCTTGGTGTCTATAATTACTGAAAATAAGATATTTAATCCTTTTGGTGTCCATTAATGTGCTGTCAGTTAGACTGAAGCTTGATGACTTGTTTTAATCTCTCTCACTCTGTAACATTTAAAAAATCTGAAGTAATCATGATGGTCTGGGTTTGATCCTGGCTCTGCGTCACCTCAAGCAAGTTAATTAACAGCTTTAAGCTTCAGTTTTTCCTCTTACGGGTGAAACTGTAACAGTAACTCCCTCCCAGAAAAGTGACGCGAATCAATGAGTAAAAGTATAAAGCGTGCGTGTGCTCTCGGTCATGTCCGACTCTCGCGACCCTACCGACTGCGTGCAGCCTGGCAGACTCCTCCGTCCATGGGATCTCCCAGGCAAGAATACGGAGTGGGCTGCCGTTTCCTGCTGCAGGGGATCTCCCGACCCAGGGATCTTGCGTCTCCTGCACTGGCCGGCAAGATTCTTTACCCGCACCACCTGGGGAGCCCGTATAAAGTACCAGCGTGGTCCTTCTCGGTGCTTCTATTAACTGTGAGACAGAGAGAAAATGCACCCGCAGGGCATGTGCGAACATTCCCCGGCTCCTCAGCAACTCTGCTGAGACCCACTCAGCTCAGCAGATGGCCTTGCTTCTCCTGGTTCAGAAAAAACAAGACCACAAGAAACAGACTCCTTCCATTTCTCTTCTCGCCCAAGCTTCCGGGAGGGGTTGCCCAGCCCCCGGTCACCTTTCCTCCATCTCCTCCCCTCCCCCAACTGTCCAGTCCAGGGCTCACCTCCCTGCCCTCACCAGCTCCTCTGGGCCATCAATCACTCCCTGGGTCCCAAATTCATTAGTCTTCATCTGACTCTGTAAGATGCAGTTAGTACCGTTATCTTTTTTATTTTTTAATACTAACAAGTGCACTGCAGAAAATCTGGTACACAAAGTATAAAAAAATAACTCACCCATCACCCCTGACCCACCACCTCCCTTACCTCCCGTCTCCTCCCCCCCCTACAGCCACCACTCTGCCTCAACAACCCCCAATGCCTGGGAACCAGCCTTCCTGCTTAAAGGCTATTCTCCATGTCGAGAATATGAGCCTGATTATAATACATGCAGGCTTAGAATCCTTTAAAGTTTCCCAATGTCTACAGAATAAAGTCNCTTTTTTATTTTTTAATACTAAGAAGTGCACTGTAGAAAATCTGGTACACAAAGTATAAAAAAATAACTCACCCATCACCCCTGACCCACCACCTCCCTTACCTCCCGTCTCCTCCCCTCCCTACAGCCACCACTCTGCCTCAACAACCCCCAATGCCTGGGAACCAGCCTTCCTGCTTAAAGGCTATTCTCCATGTCGAGAATATGAGCCTGATTATAATACATGCAGGCTTAGAATCCTTTAAAGTTTCCCAATGTCTACAGAATAAAGTCTGAATTTCAAGGTCAGAAGGCAATGAAAAAGAACTAAAATCTCCATGGTTACACTTGGTTATTTCAATGGGAATATAGGTGTTTTTCCTATTTCCAACTTGTCTTTAATGCATTTAATACATGGATTACTCACAGAATACAGTTGCTTTTCAAACTGTAGAATGGCCCATGAATAGGAATTTTTCAAAGCCATAAAATAAAACAGAATACAAAATATAGAAATAGGAAAATCATATGTTGCAAGGCTGAGCATTGTTTCATGAAAGTTGTTTCATCTACACACACACCCACACATACACAATATTCACGACCGGTTCCCACCTACACTGCATTTTTTGGAAACCATTATCAACCAGAAACTTGGGAAAATCTTATTCTTTCCACGCCTCAGTTTCCACTTATGAGTCTATTTCCTACATACCCTGAAGGAGTGTTGACGGAGTAAAAAGTGTGGGAAAACGTACTTTTAAAAGCTCTTAGAATTAAAAGCACTACCTAAATTTAAGGTGCTCTGGATACTACAACTGCTCACGGTCAACACACGGCCACTCTAAAAGTGGCAAAGCCCCGGGGAGACAGAGCTCAGGTCCAGAGTAAGTGGGGGCGCAGATCGAGGAAGAGGCGGGCGTGCGTGTCCCCGAATTTAGACCAAACCTGGCCTCATCTTCTGGGAGCCGTCCTTGGTGTCACCTGCGTGGACGCCGTCGCTCCCAGACAATCTGACTTCAGTCCTGAGGGTGCCGGGCGAAACGCTCACCCACCCACTCAGCGAGCCTTAACTCGTCGCCAAGGGTGGCTGACCGTCCCTGTGCACTGGGCACTCCCTAGACGCCAGGCACGTCTCAGGGGAGGACTCTAGTGAGACGGGCACTGGTAGGCCCTGTTTCATAGACGTAAACCCTGAGGCGCGTGACGTAAGGCCCCACAGTGCTGAGGAGCTAGGGCGTGGACCAGGGACACGGGCTCCAAAGCCACGTCTGCTGTGCTAATTACTGGGGCCACGGAGGCCGGCAGGCTGCTGTCATGGGTCAGCACCCAGCACCCCACATTTTCTGATCACGCTGGGGAACCCCAGGGCTCTGCCCCATCACTGCCAGGGGACAAGCAGGCAGGCAGGCGGCCCTGCCCCTCTGGCGGGCACGTGGTTTTGTGTTCTCATGCTTGTCCACATGGTGGAATAACATCAAATAACAACACATTTAACCTACGTAGAAAAAATTTAAAAAGCTCCTCCTCCTAAGCATCGTTAGCTACTTCCAAAATCCCTGCCAATTGTGACTTGCACCAATGCTTCCTTTTTGTAGATAAATGACAGCATGTTTAAAAAACTTATCACTGAGATACAGTATACCTCATCAGTTTATGAGCAAGCCCAATTAAGAAAAGACAGCTGTGGTTTAATTTCAGTTTAGCTACAGTCTATGCAAGAACTGGTGATGGACAGGGAGGCCTGGCGTGCTGTAGTCCACGGGGTCAAAAAGAGTCAGACACGACTGAGTGACTGAACCGAACCGATACGGTAACTAGCTTAAGAACCACTACCGCCAATAAAAAAAAAAATCCCTCAATTGTTTTCCTTTGGGGGAGAAATTGGTTGAATACACAATGCAATTACATAACTATGATGTGCTTTTCATAACTTCTATAAAATTATGTTTTTGAACACCACCACTTACTTCATCCACTACTACAATTTTTATACTGCCGAGTTCTACAGATCTCTGCTTTATTATATCCAGAAGTCGCCCAGGAGTTGCTATGATAACCTGAATAAAAGAAAAAAGGCAAATTAAGAGAGCTGGATGACATCCGTTTATTCACTTACTGCCTCATTCTACACTCACTGAGTGGCCGAGGCATGCCAGACCCTGTGCAAGTACTCAGAACTCAACAATGAGTGAATCAGACTTCGCCTCGGCTCTCATCAAAGCCACAACACAAAGGGAGAGACAGAACACACACGTGCTCACGTGATCAGGACAGGCTGCAAGCGGAGGGACGGACCGGCCCCTGCTCAGATACAAGCTGACACCCACGGGAGCAGCGGGCATGAGCACACCGGGACGGCCAGTGGGAGGGGAGGGCACCGTGGCGGTGAGGCCGGGGGGCAGGGAGGTGATGGCAGAGGGGAGAACATGTGGCTGAGGCCAAGGTGCGGCAGGGGCCAGACTGGGCGGGACCTCAGGCACACTGACTCCAATCTGGCTCCGTGAACAAGGGCACCCTCCCTGCCCTCTCTGGGCCTGCCACTCCACTTTCATATTACGAGGCTGGGGATCACATCGCGAGGCTGGGGATCACATCGCGAGGCTGGGGATCACATCGCGAGGCTGGGGATCACATCGCGACGCTGGGGATCACATCACGACGCTGGGGACAGTGAATTCTAAGGTCGCTCAAGGCTCTTGCTGCTGCTGCTGAGTCACTTCAGTCGTGTCCGACTCTGTGCGACCCCAGAGACGGCAGCCCACCAGGCTCCCCCATCCCTGGGATTCTCCAGGCAAGAACACTGGAGTGGGCTGCCATTTCCTTCTCCAATGCATGAAAGTGAAAAGTGAAAGGGAAGTTGCTCAGTCGTGTCCGACAGCGACCCCATGGACTGCAGCCCACCAGGCTCCCCCGTCCGTGGGATTCTCCAGGCAAGAGTACTGGAGTGGAGTGCCACTGTCTTCTCCATCAAGGCTCTTAGCAATTTAGTATTATATTAGCTGAAGTTGTGGTCCATGTAGGGGTTTTCCGGAATTCCCCAATGGTCCAGTGGCTAAGACTCCGTGCTCCCAAGTGCCGGGAACCCAAGTTCAATCCGTCATCAGGAAGCCAGACCCCACATGGTGACCTAAGGGTCCACATGCTGCAACTCAAGAGCCATATGTCACAACTAACGCCCAGCAGAGCCAAACAAATAAATAAAAGCTAAACACAAATATTAAAGAAAGCAGGGGTTCTTCAGTCAAACTTCGGCAGGAGTGGTGGCTCGGGCCTTTGATAACGGCCTGAGTCTGTCCTCCCATCCATCCTAAGATGCAAACACAAACAGCCACTGTGAGGATTAAACGAGGAGGGCCGGGGTGACCCTGGTGGAGTTGCAAATAACCTCACACACTCGGCTGTACCCACTTTTCTGCTCCACACCACCCAGTGCTAATCCTGCTGTGCGTGATAAAAGGCCTGTAACCCCAGCGCACAGGGCTTGGCTTGGCTTGTGTGTCCTTTACATGCCCACAAACATCAAGTCAATTTTAATTACGTTGACATGACTTCATGCCTTTTCTTCTGTTTTCCCCTCTGACGATTTGGAAGCTATGAACTTTTCTTCATTCTTCGAGCGCTTCCCCTAGAATGCCAGTACATCTGTCAGTTCAGTTCAGTTCAGTTCAGCTCAGTCGTGTCCAGCTCCTTGCGACCCCATGAATCGCAGCACGCCAGGCCTCCCTGTCCATCACCAACTCCCAGAGTTCACTCAGACTCACGTCCATCGAGTCGGTAATGCCATCCAGCCATCTCATCCTCTATTGTGCCCTTCTCCTCCTGCCCCCAATCCCTCCTAGCATCAGTCTTTTCTAATGAGTCAACTCTTCACATGAGGTGACCAAAGTAGTGGAGTTTCAGCTTCAGCATCAGTCCTTCCAAAGAAATCCCAGGGCTGATCTCCTTGCAGTCCAAGGGACTCTCAAGAGTCTTCTCCAACACCACAGTTCAAAAGCATCAATTCTTTGGCGCTCAGCTTTCTTCACAGTCCAACTCTCACATCCATACATGACCACTGGAAAAACCATAGCCTTGACTAGATGGACCTTAGTCGGCAAAGTAATGTCTCTGCTTTTGAATATGCTATCTAGGTTGGTCCTAACTTTCCTTCCAAGGAGTAAGCGTCTTAACATAAAGTTAATGGACACTTTCAGCTTGTTCTCGAAGCATGGTGGGCGGTGCATTGCCGCGATCCCATCTCGCCTGCACCACGCGCTGCTGCTGGACAGTGCCCACCCTGCGTTCTAAATACCATGCTTGCTCCTGGTCACTGGTCATCAGCCTGTGAGTTTACTCTGCCCCCACGCCCACTGCCGCCTACGCACCAGCTTCCTTCTGCCCCCGCCTCTCTGGAATCTTATCTGCAGGATGGCTTCCTCTGCAAGTTCCTGCAGATGGTCCACTGGCAATACCCTCCCAGTTTTGTTTATCTGAGTAGGTCTTCGCCTTGTCCTTACTCTTGAAAGAGCTTTGCTGAGCAGACAGACAGTTGTTACTTTTCCTTCCAGAGCGTGCATGTCCACGAGGCCTGACACGGTATGGGCAGGGAGGAGGAGGCTGGATGGAGCGGGTGGTGAGGCTGTGCAGGGCCCAGGGAGGAAGGCATTGCTGACAGGGGGCACGGGGGACATGCAGGGGGCCAGGCAGAGGAACAACACGTGATGGATAAGGGTAGGTTTCTCATGGTCAGAGCGATAAACACGGAAACACAGAGCATAAAAGGAGCCTGGTGATGAACAAGAACTGGAACTATCAGCAGGGACTCATGGTCTCGAGGTTCCCGAGCAATGACGGCTCAAGAGCAAGGAGCCCAAGGAGAGCCCAGGTCTCAGCTTCCGAACGCCGCTCTCTACACAAAGGAGCCGGGGATCCATGGAGAGTTCCGGGCAGAGGCAAAGAAAGGATGAGCTCAGTACATGCCATGTTTTTCAGGCAGAAAAGCAAGAAAGGACTCAAACAAGGACAGGGATATGAGCAAAGGACACAGAAGCCGACTTGAGGTGCCTCCGTGAGCCACCCAAATAATAATCCCATCAATAAAAAGGACCCATCAGTCCATGTAAAAGAATAAATAAGTGGGGAATCTGGTGAAGCTCAAAAAACTTACCAACTGAGATTACTCCTCCTAAAACACTTATTCAACATGAAAGGTACAAACTTTACTGTGACTTGACAGATGAAAGCATCAGTGAAAAGGACAAATTGAAGCTGTGTGCCATGTAAAAGGATGTAATGAGAAGAACACAGCACCTCTCCCGTGATGTTCCTATCAAAGACACAAAACACCAATCTCATCAGCTGAGGGCTGTTCTTCAAAGGCCTTGTAATTCTTAAAAATGTCAAGATCAGAAGGAAAAAAGAGCGATCGGTTCCAAACCGAAGATGCTGAGAGAGGCACGACGCTGCAGGCAACGAACGGCTGAACCTGGTGAAAGAAGCCGACGGGACGGCCACCGAAACCTGGGGGCTTCAGGCGCACAGCAACGTTCACGCCTCGTGCATTCCAGCCAGGAGGTGGGAATCTCCCGAGTCTGTCACCGGACAGTGACTATGAAGGATGACATCCCTGTTCGTAGGAATCACTCTCTGATGTGTACCAGCCACGATCCTGAGATGAAGCCCATCGTTCAGAGATGCATCTTCGCAACTGGGAGAGAGGGGATACACCCACCCACCTCCAAGAGCAAGTTCAGGGACTGAAGGAGATAAAAGGATGTGAGGCCATCGGACAGCGGTCAACTGCGCTCCCGCTCTTTGTCACACACAGCCCAACCTGAAAATTAAGGCTCCCGGAACAGGAGTTTCAAGGCTACCTAAAGCCACACGCTAACGCTCCTCCTGGGGAGAAAAGCCTTGATTCCTGCGCTGTCTCTGTCCTCTGCAAAGGTGCCCTGACCGCCCACCTGAATGCGCTGGCGCAGGCGGTGCCGCTGGGGGGGCACGGGCAGGCCCCCCACCAGGAGCGCAGTCCTCAGGCAGGGCAGGCCGCTCATCAGCTCCTTGGCCTGCCGCTCGATCTGGATGGCCAGCTCCCGTGTGGGCGTGAGGACCAGCCCCGACGGCAATTTGCTCTGCAAAGATGGAAACACACCCGCGATCAGCTGCCGCTGCTCCGACTCCAGTGTGCGAGGCAACCCCAGGAGCACCTCCCCTCGGAAAGAGATCCCACCAGCCCAACCGCCTCCTGCTCCCTGCAGAGTGCTCCTCCAAAACCCTCAGAAACTACACCCATCTCGCACGGAACATGGGTGCACAAAGAGACATCAAAACAGGAACCAGGGAGAGGCGCCTGCAATAACCACAGCGGCAACGTGGACGCTTGGCTCCTTGTCAGCTGGACTGTGTGATCTCGGGCCATCCTCCTCCAAGGAAGAGAGGCCTGCTGGTCTCCATGAAGAGCTGGGTCAGGCCCAGCATCATCTCCTGGTTTCCCCTTAGTGCCTCGTAGATTCACTTCTTTGTCCAAAAGCCTTATAGTGTACAAGTATTCTATTGGGTTGGCCAAAAAATTCATCTGTTTTCCCATAAGATGTTACAGAAAAACTCAAACATTTGGCCAACCCAAAGTTCTGGGTTGATTTTCATCTGTATCTTGACCATCTAGTCCTTCTTTTTATTTTTTTTCTCACATTATCTTCTACTTCGGTTTAGTTTTCTGAAATTCCCTTTCTCTTGTCTTCCTTCACCTGTTATTCTCACCCCCTTCCCTCCTGCCATACTTCAAACCTCATAAACTCACCAGTACTTGGTGAATAATCACTCAGAATGCCTTTTAGTCTCCTTATGTGCGGGAATGCTTATAAACGAGCAAAAAAGGCAAGGTGGTATCATTTTTAAGGTGAAACAGAGATCACCCTAAGTGATATATGCTGAAACTCCATAATAGTCTTTTGAGTTTGGTATCAGGTATTTCAAGACACAAACTCAAAGGATGCTAGACTGACACCAAAATCACAGCTCATGTGGCCAGCAGGACTTTGCCCCCAACGCCAAAGCATGCAAGTTCCTTAAATAGAAAATTCGTTAAAAAGAAACCATTTTGGAAGTGATTTCTTTTTTTCAGACCTTCAGTGAAGACATTGGTTCAACATAATACAATTGAGTCCAGCTACTAACGGTCTAGGTATTCAGTTCCAGGCCCAGTTCTTTAACAAGCTTGAGGCTGACGCTGGATAAACCTCTCACCTGTTTGAGCTCACACAGGTGAGCTCTAACTCACCTGAGACAGAGCTCGCACAATGACCGGAAGCAGGAAGGCGGCCGTTTTCCCGGAGCCGGTGTCGGCGCTGGCCAGCACGTCCCTACCCAGAAGGCCCACCGGAATCATCTGCATCTGGATGGGAGTGGGCACCTCGTAACCCGAGGCCTTCAGGTTGCGGTTTAGGGCCTCGGGGAAGCCGCAGTGCTCAAAGTCAACGATGGGCCTGGGGACGCCTCGGCCTCGGACCGTGATCCCCAGCTGCCGCCTGAGGGTCTCAATCTGGTCCTCCCGAAGGCGCGCGACGAAGGCGTGCTCGGTGTAGACGTAGGGGGCAGGGCCCGGCGCCGCCGGCTCGGAGCCCGCTTTCTGGGGACGGCTCGGCTGGGACGCCGCTTCCGCGCCCCTCACCTGCAGCAGGTGCTTCGCTTTACACTCTAGGCTGCACACGTCTTCGTCCGTCTCGTCGCACACGTACTCGCCGTACCGCCCGCACACCACGCATACCGGCTCCCCGGGCTCGGCCTGCCGCTGGGTTTTGGAGAAGGACTTCACCGGCTCTTCGGGGAGATCGCCAGCCTGTGTCCCTGGCTCGGAGTCGGGCAGAGTCCCTTCGGACACTGGGCCAGTAGGCCCAGGGATAGGGCGCGGTTGGGCCCCCTGGTGGGCCGCTGCGGCAGCCCCTTTGGTACCCGAGGCATCGGCGAGACCATCCCAACTTGCATCCAGCCCCCGGTCTTCTGCCTCGGGTTTCACTTTCTTGGCTACATAACTTCCACTGTCATCGTTAGCGTTCCGCTTGATTTTCAGGGATCTTGGAACAAACATCCTTCAATACTCTGCGGAGGAAATTATACCCTGATTTATTTTACTCTCATAAGTCACGGATAAAGTGCCCTAAAGTCATCACGTCCCTGGGCTATGCCTCCAAAGAACAGAGAAGACAGTGCTGACCTCAGGCTTCCCTCCCACCCTCCAAGTCCCCCTGGTGAAGACAGTCCTGGCCCCACGCTGCACACGGATTCGCACCACTGACCTCTGTCTGTGGGCTGCCTTGCACTCTGACATAAGCAGACATCACAGAAATTCTGGAGTAGACCTTTCTGTTACACGCTCACACAGAAAATACAAGAAGAGGGCTACTTCGCAACTGGAGTCTTTACAAAAGCGCAAGCATCAACAGTAACACGTGCCCAGAGGTTACTAGGTCCCAGCGTCGTCCCAAGGGCACACGCATGTTCTGTTGTGACCTGTGCTACAAGTTCAGGTCTCACCGGGGACTCAGCACCTGGTGGGCCAAGGGACTCTGAGAACATACCTTCTCGGTGCGTGCAAGCTCCCAACTACAGCTCTTCCCATTTACAATAGAAACTGGGTTTTGCAAAATGACAGCAATTGGGAACAGGCATTTAACCTAATTTGGGGGCTGCAAATTTGCTGAGAAACATTTTCCCGCAAAAAAATTCTTAGGATACATTGCCAGGTTCCATTTTCCCGGAAAAATTCCAACAGAAAAGAAAGTGAGGGCCTAGTCACAACCTCAAGCCTCCGAAAAGGTCGAGGGGGCAGGTGAGGAAGGCGCGGCTGCACGCGAGCGGGGAGAGCTCGGAACTGCCGTCCGGCAAGCGGAACCAAGGCGACGCGAGCGCGGCCGCCAATCCGCGACCCTCCTCCCCACACCGACGTCGCCGCTCCGCTCCTCGGACGTCGGCCCCCCCGGCGGCCACGCACGCAGAGGCGCGTGACGTCACGGCGCCGCCCGCATGCGGGGTGGGGGCGGGGACGGCGGCGCAGGGGAGGCGAGCGCGCAAGGCCCAGCCCGCCGTCGCCGCCCGGAGCCCGCGGCCCGCACGAGAGGAGCAGGACGGGAGGCAGGCCGAAGCCGCGGGGCCGGAGCCACGCTCACCCGCGCGGAGTGCGGCCGTGTCAGCTCCCGCTCGGGGCGGCTGCCCTTGAGGCACTGGGCCGGGCTTCCGGCCGACGAGCCCGCAGCGTGCGGCCACCCTGCTGCGTGGGGACGGCGTGGAGGGCGGGATCCACGTCTCCGGGTTTTGGGAGGCGCCGCGGCGCGCGGGGGGCGGGGCCAGCGCGGGGGCGGGGCCCGGCTGGGAGCGGCTGGACGGGAGGGACGGGGCCCGGCTGGGAGCGGCCGGGGAGGGGCGGGGCCCGACTGGGAGCGGCCGGGGAGGGGCGGGGCCGGGCGGCTTCCGGGCCGGGCGGCTTCCGGGCCGGCGGTAAGTCGCTGAGCCGCGCTGGAACGGGCAGGTTCCGAGGAGAGGGGCAGGCGCGGGCATTGTGGAGGAACTCGCGTCATCGGGTGGGCGGGGCGGAAGGGAAAGAGTCCGGGCGCCGGGAGGGGGGCGGGGGCGGGGGCGGGGAGCCCGCACCCTGGGAGGCGGGGCGGGGGGGGGTGCCCGGGAGGGCGGCGCCGGGCGGGCCCAGAGCTGCGATGGGCTTTCAGCCGGCGAATAACGGGAATTAACGGAGCAGCTTTAGTCTGCGTGTGGATACCCTGGGTCTTTCCACGCACGCCCCCGCCCCCGACGCCAAGGACAGGCGTGCGGTTCGGTGCTGGGTTGGTCCCCGGGGGTCGCACTTCTCTGCAGCTGGTCCCCGAGCCGCTGGCAGTAAATTAAGGGCAAAGGTAGGGGCAGGAAGGAGGGCGCAGAACTCCAGGACTTGAGCTCTTGCAGGCTGATACCAGATGCAGTGAAATCACACTAAGTCGGAAAGCACACCAACGAAACAGAAGTCCGTTACTCCGTGAGGTTTTCCGTACTGAGTACATAAGCCTGCACCTCCTGAATCCTACCCCTGCTTCTTCGCTCGCCCACCACTGTCCTGAACTTGGTCTCTCTTAGCCATTCTTAGTCGCTTTATCATGGTTGGAGGCATTCCCAAACGCTCTGTTTTGATTTTTCTCTTTTTGAGCTTATTAAAGGTAACATGTAGCCTTGTGGGATTTACTTTTATCATGGAACGTTTCTCTGATTCTTCCAAGTTGTCAAAGGTAAGGAAGCAGACCATTTATTTTCGCTGCTGTAATGATTCTGTGAAGTAGTTCATGTGCTGTTTACCCATTTTTCTGTGGACACTTCACTTGTCTTCACTATTTTGTTACTGGAGGCCGACTGACCGTGAAGCTAATGGAATCTGCGTGTAAGGCCCCTCACTCCCATGGGTCTCCTCCGTAGTCCTGAAAGGGAAGCGTTGGTCATGTGCTCCATGGTCGTGTTCAGTAGCTAAGTCTGTCTGACTCTTTGGGACCCCATGGACTGTAGCACGCTAGGCTTTCCTGCCCTTCACTGTCTCCCAGAGTTTGTTCAACGTCATGTCCATGGAGTTGGTGATGCCCTCCAACCACCTCATCCTCTGTCACTCCCTTCTCCTGCCCTCAGTCTTTCCCAGCATCAGGGTCTTTCCCAAAGAGTTGACTCTTCACATCAGCTTCAGCATCAGCGTTAGTCCTTCCATTGAACATTCAGGGTTGACTGCCTTTAGGACTGAGATGGTTTGATCTCCTTACTGTCTAAGGGGCTCTCAAGAGTCTTCTCCAACACCATGGTTCAAAAGCATCAATTTTTTGGTGCTCAGCTTTTCTTATGGTCCAATTCTCACATCCATACATGACTACTGGAAAAACCATAGCTTTGACTAGATGGATCTTGGTTGGCAAACTGATGTCTCTGCTTTTTACTATACTGTCTAGTTTGTCATAGCTATTCTTCCAAGAAGCAAGTGTCTTCTAATTTCGTGGCTGCAGTCACCGTCCGCATTGATCTTGGAGCTCAAGGAAATGCAGTTTGACACTGCCACATTTTCCCCGTCTGTTTCCCGTGAAGTGATGGGACTGGATGCCATGATCTTAGGTTTTTGACTGTTGAGTTTTAAGCCAGCTTTTTCACTCTCCTCTTTCACCTTCAAGAAGCTCTTTAGTTCCTCTTCATTTTCTGCCATTAAAGTGATATTACCTGTATATCTGAGGTTGTTGGTGTTTCTCCCGGCAATCTTGATTCCAGCTTGTGATTCATCCCTGCATTTCACATGATGTACTCTGCATATAAGTAAAATAGAGTTTTCTATTTAAAGGGTCACATTTTTTAAAAGCTTTTTATTTTGTATTGGAGTGTAGCCCAATACAGTGTTACCACGGTGATAGTTCCAGGCAGAGGCGCAGGAGCGCAGCCATGCGTGCACACACACCCGTTCTCCCTCGAGCCCCGCCCCGTCCGGGCTGCCACAAGGCACTGAGCAGAGTTCCCTGTGCTGTGCAGGAGGTAGAGGGTCCCGGGGAAGTGATGACAGCCTTGTTTTCACTTGCTTTTCTTTCTCTTACCTTATCACGGCGGCTACAGTCTCCAGTACAGAGTTGATTGTTTGTGATGATAGCAGACATTCCCGTCTAGTTCCTGATTTTAAAATTCCTTAGTTCACATGTTTCCCTGTTAGGACTCATGTATTTTTCAGGCTTTTTCAAATACCCTTTACCAAGTTAAGAAAGTTCTCTTTCATTCTGAATTTGCTGAAAATTTCCTCATGAGTGAGTATTAGATTTTATCACATGCTTAGTTTTCTCTATTAATCTGTTGAAGTCAGCAAAAACACTGCCCCCTTATCTGTCAGTATTAAGAATATATTTATAGGTTTTTCCAATGTTAAATACCTTTGTTTTCTTACAATAAACCTAATTTGGCCATAATACATATATTATCTTTTAGCTGATATCTTATTTAGGATGTTTATGTTTATGAGTAAGGTTGATTTATAATTTTCCTTTCTTTTACTATCCCTGGTTTTACAGGCACCAAAGAATAAGTTGGGAAATATTTCCTTTTTTTCCCTCCTTTTTTCTCCGGAATAATGTATACAGTTCTGAAATAGCCTGTCTCCTCGAAGTTTGGTGAAACTCCCTATAAAATTGTCTGGGTGTGGACTTTCTTTGTATGAGTAGAAGATTTTTACCTTTAGATTTATTATTTTTAATAGTCATAGATCTAGTCAACATTTCTTAGGAATTCTTGAGTCAGTTTTTCTAAGTTATATTTTTTTAATGTTCTTTTCAACTGTTTAATTTTTACTTTTAAAAAGGTTTTCATTGTATCTTTTTAAAATGTCATATATATAATATTGTCTCTTTTTTATTGATACTAACTTGATCTTTCATTTTTTCCTACTAGATCTCACTAGAAAGTTTGTTTCATTATATGCTTTTCAAGAATCATCTTTTGACCTTGTTAATACATATGCAAATTTGTTTTCTGTTTCAGTGATATATGTGATTTCTCTGTCTCTTACTGTCTTCAGATTATTCTGTTTTTCAGTTAATTGAGTTTAGTATATTCATCTTTAATCTTTCTGTTTTTCTAATATAAGCATCTAAGGTTAAAAGTTTTCCTGAAATTACTGCTTTTTCTGCATCCCACAGGTTTTGATACACAGTGTTTCTACTCAGTTCTGTTATTTTTCAGTATGCATTATTATTTCTTCTTTAAACCATCAGTTATTTAAGGACTTTTTAATTGAAAATGTATTTATGTGTTTTATGTATATATTTGTTACACTATGGATGGAATCAAGGAACCTTGAGACTTGCTCTGTTAGGTACTCCGTGGTCAGTTTCTAGAAATATTCTAAGCCAAAGAAGAGTGCTGATCTCACCAACAGGTAGACAGGTGCAGTGATGTATATCGAGTAAATCGAGCTTGGTAGCTCAGGTTTTCTGCATTTTTACTGACGCTCACGTTCAGACTCACCTTATCAGCCTGCCTCTCATCCGCTGATGCGCAGTGAAGTAGATCCGTCACCCATCAGATGATGAGTTCGTCCGTTCCTCCCTCTAGTTCCAGCCGTTTTAGTCTTGTGTATTCGGGAGCCGTTTTACTTTAGAATCAGTATGTGCAAAGCAATTTCAGCGTTGCTACGTCTTAGGGTCTTAGATCTGGATGCGTTCGCCAGAGTCCAGTCTTGGTCCCTGCCGCTTCCATGCCCAGGCAGAAGGAACTCTTCCACGGCACCCGGCCAATTGACTCCAAAGGACTTTTAGAGGCAGTGAACTCCTTCCCTCACAAGGAAGTCCGGTTCTTTGTTGACGATCTCTGCTTGATTATACTTGCCATCTGATTAGACTCTAGAGCCAGCCTTATGCAAAGCGCTTTACAAACATTATCATGTTTAATTCTCAGCTGTTTTGTCTCTCAGTTGTGTCTGACTCTCTGTGACCCCGTGGACTACAGCCCACCAGGCTCCTCAGTCCATGGGATTCTCCAGGCAAGAACACTGGAGTGGTTGTCATGCCCTCCTCCAGGGAATCTTCCCGACCCAGGAATCGAACCCGCATCTCTTGCACTGGCAGGCGTATTCCTTACCATTAGCACTACCTGATCTTTAGGTTGAGCCTAAAACCATTCCCCTTTCACTTCCAATCATGGGACCTGGCTCTAACCATCATTGCAAGCATCCTCAGCACTGTAATCCCTTGGAAACCTCAGAAATATTTGAAGCTAATATGTGTTACAGAACCCTGTCCAACTCTCATTAGTTTCCTCATAGAAGCTTTGGACCCTTGCCATGTTCTGTTCTTACCGTGACTTTTGGAAAAGCAGTCAGTCTTTTTGTTTTTCCTTTTCCAAAAACAAGTCAGTCTTTACATGCTTCATTCTTAATGTGCAGCCTGGTGAGTTAAACCATATCTGCACGTGAGTCAGGCATGGAAGAGAAAGCCCAGTATTTTACCATGAAGTTCTTCATCTCAGGGTTAAAAAGCCAACCTCAGGACCGCTCAGGTCTCACATGTGCCTCTTCCATAAGAGAGCTCAGATTCAGATTTCCGCTCTGGTGTCACCAGAGCACAGTCTAATCAACCTAAACTGAGACTCCTCTTTCTGAGTCAGCACCAGCATGGCTCTGGGGCTGTCTTTTAATTGTGGGGCCATGGAAAGCCTTACCTGTGGCAGTTACGAGGGAATCAGAGGGCATGACGCACGCGGGGCTGCTGCGCATTATGCTTTATGGCAGGGAGGGAGGATGACTCGGTTAGACCGGAGTTGCGGAATGCGCACACCCTGCACAGCCACGCCCAGCGCTTGTCTGAGAACCGGAAATGATTCACGACTGTGAGCTGACCCGTATGGCATTCTCGTGCACTGTTGAGACACGTACCAGACTAAGAGTGTCTATCATTCTCTCCTGCCAAGGAGCTTCAATCTCACTCCTATTGTTTGTAGCTCCTCCTCACTCTTTTAAAGCGGGAGGCTTGGAAAACCCGTAGAATTTACATCAAGGTGAAGACGGAAGCATTTGGCAGCCACGGATATTTTTCTTTGCTTGTGTCATCTTGATGCACCGGATCACAGCTTGGACTCAGCTACTTTCTGCCTTCAGCGACTGCCCCTGGGAAGTAGCGCGACACAGTTTTCAAGTCCTAAAGATCGATTCACTTACACAAAGGATTTATGGCGTCTACCCCATGGCCAGCCTGGGCATCCGATGGTGAACGAGGAAGTCGCAGTGTCTGCCTCGCGGTAGACGTGCTGTGATGGGGGAAGTACAGACTGTCCCAGGAGTGTGTAAGACGGGCACACACACCCGTCGGGAGAAAGAGAAGGCCTTGCAGAGAAAACGACATCTAAACTGAGATCTAAAGGCCAGGAGAAGTTGGGACGATTCAAACAGGGAAAGGAAGGGAAAGGCCCAAAGTCAGAGTATGGCACGTCCAAGGAGCTGAAAGAAGTTAGGTGTTGTCTACTTAGGCCAAGTTATGCCGCAGTAACAAGTGACCCCAAGTCTCCACGGCGCTGGACAATAATACAGCAGTGGTTTGTTTCCCACTCCCACTGTGATGTGGAGAGAAGACTGGGAGGGATGGGACTGCGGGAGGAAGTGAGGCCGCAATTCAGACTGGAGAAGACGGAGGCCTGGGCTCAGGCGGTGGCCACGGGGGCACAGAACACTGGACGGGGTCACGGTGCCTAGAGGGGCTGCCCTGGTGGCCCAGCGGTCAAGACTCCGCGCCCCCAACACAGGGGCCGGTTCCTGGGTTCCATTCCTGGCTGGGGAGCTAAGACTCTGGAGGCTGCAGGGCATGGCCAAAAAAATACAAATACATAGAAAGTAGAGTTGCTAACTCTTTCTGGTTGACGAGACTTGGAGGGTGGAAGAAAGGAGCCGTGATCGACACCCAAGTTGCTTTATTCCAACCACAGAAAAGGGCAGGAAGATGAAAACCTCTATCGAGATGAATTTAATATGCACAACAGCATGATAAATATTTTATTGTTAATAATTTTAGAACCATTTTCCTACCAATCTTGAACACATCATGGAGTTGATGGTCTCATTGATCTATATTATTTCTTCTGCCCAAACTCCTGGCACAAGTATAGTCACAGAACTACATGATTCTTGACAGTGAAGTTTCTGGGACACCAAATGAGGAGGTATCTACCTAAAACTAGGTCTGTATTACAAATCTAAAATTTCATCCTAAAACTTGAACTTATGAAGATGCCACTAGATGGTTAGGAAAATCAGACTGGGGCTGAGCTGTTGTCGAGGATGAAGAGAAGTTTCTCTACCCTTCTAAGTCTTCTGGGTGGTCTATGAGTTAAATTGACATGATCCTGAGGCCTGTGGCTGAAACTCCTCACTCCCAATGCAGGGATCACAGGTTCGATCCCTGGTGGAGGAACTAAGGTCCCACATGCCACACAGTGCGGCCGAAAGTGTATTTAAAAAATAATAACAAGTGTTCTTGTGGCTCAGCTGGTAAAGAATCTGGTTGCGATGCGGCAGGGCTGTGTTCGATCCCTGGGTTGGGAAAATCCCCTGGAGAAGGGAAAGGCTACCCACTCCAGTATTTATTGGGCTTCCCTGGTGGCTCAGACAGTAAAGCGTCTGCCTGCAATGCGGGAGACCCGGGTTCGATCCTTGGGTCAGGAAGAACCCCTGGAGAAGGAAGTGACAACCCACTCCAGTACTCTAGCCTGGAAAATCACATGGGTGGAGAAGCCTGGTAGGCTACAGTCCACAGGGTCGCAGAGTCGGACACGGCTGAGCAGCTTCGCTTTCGCTTTCACTTTCGCCGTCGCTGTGGAGAAACTGGAACCTTCCCGGGTTGCCAATGGGAATGTAAAGTGGAGCACGCCATTCTGGAAAATGATCTGGCAGTTCCTCAAAAGGTTAAGCAGAGAGTCACCACGGAACCCAGAAACCCCACTCAGATGCCAAGAGACGCCACAACAGGTGTTCAAACAAAAATGCACAGAAATATTCAGAGGAGCAGTATTTCCAACAGAACACGGAGACCAGTGTCCATTATAAATGGGTAGATAAGACGTGGCCTATCGTGACAGTGATATTATTCAGCGATAAAAAAAACTGAGTACTGATACGTGCTGCAATTTGGAAGAGCCTGGGAAACACTGAGCTAGTGAAAGACATCAATCCGAGAAGACCCCACGAGATGACTCCACTTATCTGAGAGGTCTGGACTAAGCAGATGAGCAGAGCCGGGAAGCAGGCCAGTGGCTGCCCAGGACCGAGGAGCGGGGGCTGCGTGGTGGGAAGAAATGGGAAGTGACTGCCAGTGGTTTCTTTCTGGGGTAATGGAAGGTTCTAACGTTGGATTGTGGCGATGGTGATGTACAGCCCAGGACATATATCTTAAAATACTTAATTATACACTTAAAATGGGTGCATCGTGCGGTATGTGAATCTCCAGAAGGCTTTTTAAAGTGAACGTAGCGGCTCTCCCTAGATGCTGAGCTTTTTTGCTTTTTTTTGCTCATCTGTGTCTTCTGCAGTGAGCAAGTGTCTCTAGTTGTCAGGAAAAGGGAAGTCACTAGTTTAAATGGCTTGTCACGGCGAGGTAGCTTCTTAGAATTAAGGAGAGAAGCTCATGGGCTTAAGACCAGTGACTGCAGAGGAAACTGCTCCTCTCTCCCGGGCCATTTCCCACATCTCATTGTCCCCCACTGGGATAATGGCTTTCCTCTTTTTTTTCCATCAAATAACGAGATCTGGTGGGTGTTCTTACTTTTTTCATGTTGTGTGGTGATTCATTCCGGCTGAACGCCTTTACATTTTTGACTTTTCACTGTTTGCTGCAGCCCGAGAACCTCTGTGCTTTAAGATCTTAGTTTGGATGGTAATGCATTCAGTGTGGTTTCACAAATTGGGTTTAAGACTTTAATCCACTTCAGCACATCCTTCCCTGACTCCATGACCAGTTAGCATTTGGGGTAATCCCTTCACAGTGATAAATACAAGCAACAGTGAATGTGTTTTGCCAAAACAAAAAAAATCTTAAATTTCAATTTGACAGTATACTAATATACTGTGGGAAGTAAAATGACTGTTAAAATAGATTATAAATAGTCTGAAAGAATATATAAAAGTATTTTGAAGAATTGGAGATTTTCTCTTTATTGTAGCATAAGTTAATATGTTGATTAATTCTTTTTGGCAGGTGGGTGAATCAGTCAGTATCAGATGATAACTGGGCTTAAGGAAAATAACTGTGGAGTCACACTTGCTTAAAAGAGATATACTTGGTCGAAAGGTTACATGGCTTAAACAGAAAAATCCATGAAGAAGTAATAATATCAGATTTTCTTCTTAGCAACCATGAAGGTAGAAATGACTACATTAATACTGGCGGGGGGCACACATCAGAAAATCTGATACAGTTCGTTGAAAGGCAATTCCAAAAGCTGAAAGCATTATAAAATGTAATTACTAAAAGCATTATAAAATAGTGTTATTACGTGAAGCACAAAGATATATTTGCATGAAATTTTGCAAAAAACTTCAAGTCTAAGGTTTCTGCCCATGTTTGAATCTGTATCCTTGAAGTCAATGTTGTGAAAAACAACAGGAGTTCTGCAGAGGCTCCTGGAAATGGGGAATGTGGGTGGCAGCCTTCAGTTTTCTACCAAGGGGAGATTTCATCTCAGTGCTGGCTCAGGAGTTTATAGAAAAGTGGGAAAAACACTTAGAAGCCAGTGCTGGGTTTCAGTGGCCACTTATGGGAATGTCTACATCTTTGCAGTAGTAATTGATCAGTGGCGACCCCCCCCCCCCCCAATTCTGAGGTGGAAAAGGGAAGGCCCTTATATGGTGAAGAAAATGACAACCCACTCCAGTCCTCTTGCCTGGAGAATCCCATGGATGGAGGAGCCTGGTAGGCTACAGTTCATGGGGTCACAAAGAGTGGACGGAGGAGCCTGGTAGGCTACAGTTCATGGGGTCGCAAAGAGTCGGACACGACTGAGCGACTTCACTTTCCCTTCACTTTATATGGCAATGCAGGCAGACCACGGCTGGGCTCGAACCCAGGGTCAGAAGTGTTTGCGACAGGACAGCCCAGACACGTGTGAAGAGCCCAGACTGTAGCCGTGTGGGGGCCCTGGAGACTTGACTTAAGCCAGGACCAGAGGACGGGGCGTGGGGGACATGCCATCAGAGTCAACACCCGTTACACGTGTCCACTCAGGACTGCTAGGTGATAGTTATTTTGGAGGAAACAATGACGCAGGCTTTATCAGAGCCCTTTGCTAAGATTGCCCGCCTGTGTCCCATCTGCCTCACCTGCTCTGCTCAGATTCCTTGAGGCAAAGACCCTGGAGTTTTCCCTTTGTGTCACCAACACCTTTGCAGACCAAAACTGTTTGAGTGATTTGCAAGGATTTAACTGTCTACCAAGGTACTGCCTAAAGGATAGGAATCTGCTTTCCAGTCGCAGGGAGTCAGCAGAGAGAGCTGCTCACAGGAGCCGACTGCAGATCCTCTCGGGAAGAAAACCACCGAGGGGGCTCCTGGCCCCTAATGCTCTCCGCCTTCACGCTCTTGTCCCTGCTGAGAGTTGCTGCTGTTCAGTCCCTCAGTCGTGTCCGACTCTGCGACCCTGCGGCCTGAAGCCTGCCAGCATCCTCTGTCCATGGAACTTTCCAGGTAGGAATACTGGAGTAGGTTGCCTTTCCCTTCTCCAAAACCTGTGCTTTTGGCGAGAGTGGGTCATACAAAAGACGGCACCGCAAGGCTGGCCACCCTGCTTCTCTGGAAGGCACCAGACTTAGATCAATGTGGACCTTTGGGATTATTCCCCCAAAAAAGCATTACAAATATTTGTGGATTAGGATTGAATTTTGAGAACTGTGAAGATGCTACTAATACATTTCCTAAGTCAAATAAAATTTTAGTATGAGTATGGCCGATGCATCTTAGCTCGCTTGCTTTTTATAAATAGGCAAGTATCAGTTTGTGTGTCTATAATCTCTTTAATTACAATTGTCATCTCGTTAGCGAAAAATCAGTATTTAGTTTATCTTTCTATTACTTTTGAAAAGTTACCATATGCTGGCATCTGAATGTCTGTGTCCTCCCCAGATTCATCTGTTGAGGTGGACAGATGACGACATGCCAGTCGCCCAACAGATGCCCAGCATGACAATACTAGGCGGTAAGATTTTGGGGAGGCGCTGGGGTCATGAGGGGGGCCCTCGTAGGGGGAATCAGAGTCCTCGTCGAAGAGAGCCCACAGAACTCCCTCACCCCCTCCAGCCTGTGAGGCCATGGTGAGAAGGCACCACCCACGACCAGGAACGCGACCTCCCCAGACACCGGATTGCGGCGCTGTGGCGGTCTTGGGCTTGCCGGCCTCCAGAACCATGAGGACTGAGTTTCTGTTTGCAGAACAACAGTCTGTGGATTTTGTTAGAGCACCGGGAGCTGGCTAAGATGCAGCAGCAGCTGAAATGTGTCCTACAGAAGGATGTAGAATTGGTCCCCTTTTATGATGTAAAAAAATGAAAACATAGTCTGATAAATAATTTTCCTTAGCCTCTCTTGTGTTTATCTTTTATGTAGATAGGTCTCATGATGACAAAAGAGAAAAGAAGAAGGACTCATGGGTCAACCATGGAGGACGCTAGGGAACTATGACATAATGAGAAATGAGTATTTGGTCCCTGCCCCGGCTTCTGGGCACAGAGCTCCTAAAACGCTTGGAATTTCTGGAGTGTTAGGGTAAAACAAGGCATCTTTGCTTGTTTATAACTAGCCTCTTTCAGCCACATCTGAGTTTATGTCAATGCAATGACTTAGAAAAGACCCTAAGGGTGGGACTGAGCTGGCTGGTTGTCAGGGAAACCAGCCTTGGATGGGATGAGAGGGTCGGACCTCTCAGCCCCACCCACTGACCTAGGAGGAGGGGCGAGGGGCTGGAGCTGGACTTCATCACCAACAGGCAGTGATTTAATCAGTTGTGCCCAAGGAAGGAAGCCTCCAGAAAGCCCCCCACAGCAGGTTTCTGAGGGCGTCTGAGCTCTCTGCGTGGTGGCACGGATGCTCTGCCCGCCCCCACGCCTGGCCTGTGCACCTCTTCCTTTTGGCTTTTCCCAAGTTGTGCCCTTTATGACAAACAGCTCGCATGCTTACGTCCAACTGTGACCCCATTCACTGTAGCCCTCCAAGCTCCTCTGTCCACAGGATTCTCCGGGCAAGAATATTGCAGTGGGTTGCCATTTCCTTCTCCAGGGGATTGTCCTAATCCAGGGATCAAACCTGAGTCTCCTGCGTTATTAGGTGAATTCTTTACCACTGCAGTACATGGGAAGCCCCCTTATAGTAAAGGGGTGATAGTAAGTGGTTCCCTGAGCTCTGTGAGCAAATGGTCAAGTTGAGGAAGGGGTTGTAGGGTCCCCGATTTATAGCTGGTTCCTCAGAAGTACAGGCAGCTGGGATTTGCAGCTAGCATCTCAGGTTGGGGACCTTCTTCTGGGACTGAGCTCCTAACCTTTCTGCACTAACTCTGGGCAGTTAGGGTCAGAATTGCGTAATAAAACAGAAAATCCCACACATCTGGCCTCAGAAGTATTGTGAGCAGAGAGAAATAGGCATACTTTCCTTTTAGGAACCAACTCATCATTCTGTCAATGATAAATAAAAAGAGAGAATTGAACACTCTCTGTATTTCCTGTACAAACTGTCCCTGAGGGGACCACTCGTTGACGGGCCGGTTTCCCTTTGCAGAGATGGCCCAGCTGAGAGTGAAGGGGCCCTGCAGACCCAGAGCATCTCAGGGCTGCAGCCTCCAGTGAAATCGTGGATGTGAGCGAAGATCGCCAATTGCTGCAAAAGGCAAGTGAAGACACAGACAGAACTTCATCACCTATGAGTCAGCCTGGCCGGGCCCGAAGCCTCTGAACAATCCCAGCATCGCAGAGTCATGTGTTCTGTGCTTCCCAGTGGAAGTACACAAAACCACTGACTGACACAGTGTCCATGCCAGATTAGGGAACCTAAGTTGGACTGAGCCTCTGGATGTATCATTTCCAGAAGATATAAGAGACAGAGGAGGAGGCTTTTAACCAGCCCCAGCCAGCAGCGTGCAATTACCAAAATTCAGACTGTGGAAAAACTTACAGGAAAAAGATGACAAATACATTTCAGGGGAAAGAAAGTGAGGCTGACGGAAACAGAGGAGGAAGCCATGGTCTAGAAGAGGCGAATAAATTAAACGTAACGTGTGACCCTTTCTTGACTCTTGACCTAAACCAACTGGTCTTAAAAAAAAAAAAAAAAAAAATTCAAGAACTGCCAAGAATACTTTCTTCTACAGGCGAAAATAGGATCACAAACCCCACCTACTCTCTTTGGCTTTTTTTTTTTTTTTTTGCATAAATCATTTAATTAAAGAGCTGCACCTTTTAGTTAAATCTTCTTATAGTGAATAGTGAATATAGTGAAGTCGCTCAGTCGTGTCCAACTCTTTGCGACCCCGTGGACTGTAGCCTACCAGGCTCCTCTGTCCATGGGATTTTCCAGGCAGTAGTCCTGGAGTGGATTGCCATTTCCTTCTCCAGGGGATCTTCCCGACCCAGGGATCGAACCAGGGTCTCCCGCATTGTAGACAGACACTTTGCCAGGGAAGTCTAAATCTTCTTGCCCAGAGTTAACACCCTTTAAACCTCTCAATCACTGATTCTCAGATGGCTGAGATTATGAGCTTGTTTCCCAAGGGTGGGTATCAGTGAGGCATTTAAAGCTTGAAGATGATTTTTTAAAAGTCCGTGGAAAGCGGGCAGTAATACCAAAAAAAAAAAAAATGGGGAGAGAAAACTCAGAAATCAAGTATCACCGATTCCAGGAGCGTCCTGAGCTCCCTGGTCTTCTCCCTCTTGGTTCTTCAGAGCGGATGCCAGAAGACACAACAGGAGCAGGGGAGGGAGCCGGCCTGGTGAAGACGGTGAGGTTCTGGATTTTTGTTTGTTTTGTCTTTAGATTTTTTTTTTTTTCTGTTTGTCTCAATAGGAATGAACAGGAATTCAAAAGACCAAACATTTCAAACTAAACAGCAAAGCCATTTGAAGGCAGCCTCCTGGTGGCCAGCGCCTTGTGCCCTGGGGTCACTTCTCAGATTAAGGTGAAAGTTGAAGTCTAAGTGGAGAGGGAAGGAAGGAGAAAGGCCCTTCGCAAGCATCCCCGGTAGGTGACCATCCGCTCCCTCTCTGTGGGAGCACCTCCAGTAGCTGGAAATCTCTGATGCATCCCACGCTCGGCAGGTGGGTATGAAGTTTCACCAGCATCTCCCAGGACAGTGTTCTTACCCTCCAGGGACCCTGACTCCTAGCTGGGGTCCGGGGGTGCTGAGGGGACAGCCCTCTGGTCAGACCACATCAGCAGCTGGGGGCAGGCAAGGCGAGTAGTTGGGGCTTTTCCCTAGATGCCTTGGCACCTTGTAAGTGAGCTGAAAATGTGATTTCAGTGGTCAGAAAGTGAGAACATATGCTGATATATTTTAAAATGGTTCTGAAGCCACTCTCTTAAGGATGAGCTTAAGCTTGCTGTAGGGGGAAGGGATAGTTAGGGAGTTTGGGATGGACATGTACACACCGCCCTATTTAAAACGGATAACCAACGAGGACCTAGTGTACAGCCCAGGGAACTCGCTCAGTGTTACGTGGCAGCCTGGATGGGAGGGGAATGTGGGGGAGAATGGCTACTTGTATATGTGTGGCTGAGTCCCTTCACTGTTCACCTGAAACTATCGCAACGTTGTTAATCAGCTATGCCCCAATACAAAATGAAAAGGGCTTTAAAAAATAAATAAATGAAATCACTCTCTTAAGTCTTGTCTTCCTCAGGGTAAACATTGCTTGTTCTTTGAAATACTGATAATACATGCTTATCTATATAAATATAATAAAGAATAAGTATAGATATTAAAAAATATATGTATACTATTAGAAAAGAGTAGCTAACCAACACTCACGTATGGTGAAACTATACGTGTCACTTCTACTCACATCTCATGGGCCGGAACGTTGCCACGTGGCTGCCCCTGCCAGCAGGGGGCTGGGAGAGAAGGTATCCAGGGAGCCAGGGGGGTCAAACCTGCCCTGCTCTGGGATGAGGGGGGGCAGGGTGGGCCTGGGCACCTCTGCTGCGACAGCTCTGAGCAGAAGCTGTGTGACCCCGTAGCACAGCGACAGCGTGTCCTGGTATTGTCCCCAGGCCCAGCGGCCCGGCCCAGGAAGGATCACAGGGTTGGAGACACACGGAACGGAGCCAATCCTGACTCCAGAATCACAGGGTTCAGTGCCCACGGGGAGCGCCCAGCACAGTTCAGTCAGAGCAGCGAGAACAGAAGGGACCCCGGCTGTGCCGAGAAGGAGGCGTCTCAGCCCGGGCCGCGTCCCTGCTAGGTGATGGCCTCAGGACACTGGTGAGCTCAGAGAGGGCCTCAGGCCACGTCCGGACCACTCAGCAACGGGGGCGCGGGTCCTGGCGGGGGACCACTCAGACTCCGGGGGAGTCTGCCCAGGGCGGGGCTGGGGCTGCTCTGAGACCTCACGTCTTGTCAGTTCCTCTGTGCCGGTGAAGGGTTCCGTGATGCTACGAAACCAAGTCCCAACGTTCACTCTTGAAGTCTATGAGTCTGTCTCTGTTTTGTAAATCGGTTCGTCTGCATCACTTTTTTAGATTCCACACATATCAGCAATATCATATGATATTTGTCTTACACTATAATGCCATATGATCCAATATAAAATAAAAATTTTGAGAATAAATAAAAATTTAAAAATCAAAATGAAAACCAAAGTCCTCCTGTGAAGGGATGCTCTTAGTTCAGCACACAGAGGCCCTCTCAGGCACAACTGGACACTTTAGAACAGCCAGGCTGGTTGTTGACATCAGTGGTCACTGACTCCACGCTGACGGCTGAACAAAGCTTGAATCCGAGAGCTGCACGCCAGGTGAGTAGGCACCAGAGCGCACACCCCAGCGCGACTGGCCCCAGCCCAGAGTTTCGCTGAAACACTCACACGCACGCCCCGGGTGTGAAGGCCGCGTGTTCCTGGCGGCCTGACGCCCTTCCTGGCACCTGCAGTCAGTTCTGTTTGTCTGTTTTTTGAATCTAGTCTTCCTCTCCGTGTGATTGGGGGCCGGGTGGCTCCAGTCTCGAGTCCAGGGGTGACTCGTGCCCTAGGGAGCCTCTCAGAGCCCCGTCATCCCTGGACGGCAGGCCCTGGATCAGGACTGGCGCCTGACTCATCCCGGCTGCTGGGAAAGCAGGCTCCTTTCATTGTCCTGCCATCTTGGCACGTGGAGCAAGACAATAAAAGACTTCATTTCTTTAGCCCAGGGTCCAGCCACATTCGGTGTCCGCCGTACACTGGGGCTTCTTAGCCGAGAAACCTGGCAAATCCTCTCTCCATCCCTGCCTTGTTCTTTTCCTTATACCAGCTCAAAGTGGGCTTCTGTAATGTGCAATAGAAAAAAAATCCTAACCAACACATTTGAAATTATTCCTGAGTCTCCTGAATGGAAAATTACACAATAAACAGTTAAATAATTAATTAAATGAGATAATTAAAAGCCAAGTAAAATATCTGACTAGTTCATATAATTAAATGAATGAGCTATTATATAGCAGAATAGACAAAACACCATTGTTCTCTACTGTACTGCCAGAATTTGAAGCCCCAGTCTGATCACAGGCTGGAAGAATTCTCTGTCACACATTTCTGTGTAACGATCTGTATTACTGCAGATTTGAGAGCTTAAAATTCGGTCATTATCAAGAATTCAGCCTTGAATCTGTCTGGAATGAGGTGGGAATATAAATAAGTTTTAAAAGGCATCATGCCATCCCTTCCTCTTTCTAACAGCTTCTTTTCTAAGAAGTCAGACTCCTTTTACACAGACTCCTCGTCCTCATCCTGTGGTTCTTAAAAAGCACCAACAATAGTTCTTCTTACCACTTAGAGTGAATAAATAATTCAGAGTAAGATAATATCCAGTGGAACTTCAAACTGATAAACCTCTTCCAAGTCCTTGAAGACGGATCTTCAAAAGAGAACACTGAAGGACAATTTTTGGGATTCCTGTGCAGTTTCTAAGCGATATCAAAATAATATAGGACAGTCTTCACGGTGCCTGTTTGGCAAAGTCCCGTTTGATCGGTGGGCTGGTGCTGGTGGGTGCACAGGAGCCCTGCGTGACACCTGCTGTGAGCCGGGTGCCAGGACGATGGCAGAGGGGAGCTGGAAGTCCCCTGTCCCAGCTCTGCTGCTCATGCACGACCATGGCAGAATTACTGTAGAGACACGGGGCTTCCCTCCTCTCGCAGATGGGGCGGAACTCCATTCCTCCTTAGTAACCCCTGGAGGTACATAACACGCCTCACAAGAAATTAATCAACCACATTTTATCCAAATCCTTTGGGCTGAAATTCCGCTGTCCTCAGTGGAAAGAGAAAGCTATTGACAGTCATCAGTGTGATGGTCCTTCATGTATTTGGAACCTACAATTAAACGCTCCGCTTTGGGCTAAATATCTCTTTTTAATGATTTTTTAAAAAAACATTTGTATTTTGATGTGAGCTATTTTTAAAGTCTTTATTGAATTTGTTACAATATCGCTTCTGTTTAATGTTTTAGTTTTTTTGACCACAAGGCATATGGGATCTCAGCTCCCCCACCAGGGATCAGACTCGCAGCCCCTTCATTAGAAGGCGATGTCTTAACCACTGGACCTCCAGGGAAGGCCCTAAAACCATTTTTTAAATGAAGTATGTGACTCAGATGGTAAAGGATCAGCCTGCAATTCAGGAGACCTGGGTTTGGTCCCTGGGTTGGGAAGATCCTCTGGAGGAGGGCATGGCAACCTACTCTAGTACTCTTGCCTGGAGAGTCCCCATGGACAGAGGAGCCTGGTGGGCTACAGTCCATGGGGTTGCAAAGAGCTGGACACGACTGAGTGACTGAGCACAGCATACAGCTAATTCACAGCTTGTGTTGGTTTCAATCGCGCAGCACAGTGACTCAACATATCCAGTTGTACATACACACATTTATCGGGCCTTTTCAGAGTCTTCTCCGTTACTGGCTCTCACAGGACACTGACGATAGTTCCTTGTGCTCTACACTAGGTCCTTGTTTATCTCTCCTGTGTGCACACGTTAATCCCAAACCCCTAATTTGTCTCTTCCCCCGAGGGGACTACCTTAACCCCTCTCATCTAGTCAATCTCAGCCGGGTGACGGGACATTTGGCAAAGTCTGCAGACTTTTCTGGTTGACACAGCTGGAGGGCAAATGCAACTGGCATCCAGGGGGGAGAGGCCAGGGGTGCTGCTGCAGGGCACAGATGGTGCGTGCACGCACACGCACACACCACCTCCTACAGCGAATCACCCCCACGGCCAACAGTGCCCATGTTGAGGAACTCTGCTACCTCTCTTGTTATAGTCTCATTTTCCAGACCTTTCGTAATCCTCTGAATTTGCTTTGCGCCTCTTCTCCAACTGGCATTTCCCCAGCTGGACTTGGAGCTGTGACTTCACACATGATCCTGATTGTTCCTGAAAACTAAGGACACTTCCTAATTCCCTCTGTCTGTGATACTTGTTAGGGAATAAGCTAAAGTGACGTGTCCTGCGTGGAGGTTATAGACACAGCACTTCTCTGGGGATATAAATGACCCACTTCAAATGCATCTGGGCATTTGGGTGAATGGCTAGGGGGGCCCAAATTCTGCTCCAATAAGATCATCAGGATATCGGAGCCTGATAGCAAAGAAGAGAGGCTCGGGGTGGGGGCAGGAAAGGAAGTCTCCAGGAGCTGTAGCTGGGGCACGAGGGTGACAGAGACTGAAGGGGGAGCCCCCTGGCTAGCGCTGCGTGACAGCCAGAGGAATGCGCTGGGAGAGGCCGCCCAGCCTCAGCTGCGCTTCCCTGCAGCCTAGGGACACGTGTTTAAGATGCATTTGCGCAGGTTCTTCAACTTCTGTAACTTTCTCAACATGGACCAGTGAAACCTCTAAAATGAAAAGACTTGTGTCTGCCCTCAAAAATGGCAGGAGTAAAGCCCTTTGAGGGTAATCTCAGAAAAAAAAAAAAAAAGATTTCTGGAAGAAGAGGCTGACTGGTCATGGCCAAGAAGGGGAGCCACCCAGGGAGATCCCTGGGGCAGCAAGAGGAGGCCTGGGATGGACAGAGCGCTTCAAGTCTTCGGGGCGGAGCCGTTTTCTCTCCACACAATGCTTCACTCGTGAGAGGCTGTAATGCACCGGTTTCTGACTTGATTAGCATTTTGCTCCTAACTACTGCTCTTAAAGTCAAATTATAGCTTTCTAGAGGATAAAAAAAGAGAGAGAGAGAGAGAAAGAAATATGCTGAGGTTTGCACAGAGATCAAATAACCATTATGTTCTAAAAACCATACATTCTGCCGCTTGTGCCGATTTTATGCCAGGTCCGACATTTCTCATGATTGCTGTCTGCGTAGAAACCTCGGCCTCGGGGAGCCTGAACACAAGTCGTCTGGTTGGCTGGGCCTCTCTACGAAGTCGACAGCGCATTCCTTGGGGTTTGAGTTCCAAGTATGCTTTTATATGTGGATGACTCAGGGAGACCTTATTTGCACACTACCCATTTGGCATGAAAGAGTATCTGGATGAGTGTGAAAAGAATCATCAGTTCACGTTGATGCAAGGGGAAAGTGGCAGCTTAGTGTCTCTCACATTCCCTCCACTTCCGACTCCACGTGAATCCTGACTCCATCTTCCAGGGACCCTCAGTCAGCAGGATGGGTGGGACCACAGGCCTCTGTGAGCCCTTCTTCAGTGGGGGCAGGGCCGGGCCGGGGGCGGCTTTATGTTCATAAGGTTGACAGCTTAAGAGAAATTGATCAATTTCTTTAAAATCTCCAATTACCAAAATTCAATCAAGATGAAACAGACAACCTAAATCATTCGATGTGTTTGTGTGCTGAGTCGCTTCAGTCGTGTCCGACTCTGTGCGACCCCAGAGACGGCAGCCCACCAAGCTCCTCTGTCCACGGGGTTCTCCAGGCAAGAGTACTGGAGTCGGCTGTTATTTCCTCCTCCAGGGGGTCTTCCTGACCCAGGGATTGAACTTGCTTCTTTTATGTCTCCTGCATTGGCGGGCGGGTTCCTTACTTCTAGTGCCACCTGCAAGCCCCCTAAATCATTCTACAACTGTTAAAAAATAGAATTTCTAATTTAAAAGTCCCCTTAAAGAAATCATCAGTCTCAGATAGCTTCACTGGAGAGTTTCATCAAACATTTAAAAGGAATTAATACCACGGTCTTTTCCAGAAGATAGAAGCAGAAGGAATCCTTGCTAACTCGTGTGTTCTGAAGCCAGTATCACTTTAATACAAAGTCAGACAAAGACAGTAAAACAAACGAAAACTGCAAACAAATGCCTCTCGTGAACTTAGATACAAAAATTCCAACAAAATATTAGCAAATTGTTTGCAGCATAGTATTTTAAAAACTGATCCACCATGACCAAGTGGGGTTTACTCTGGGTCTGCAAGACTAGTTCAGCATTTGAAAATCCACAATGTAATCAGCACCGCTGCTGCTGCTGCTGAGTCGCTTCAGTCGTGTCCGACTCTGCGCGACCCCAGAGACAGCAGCCCACCAGGCTCCCCGTCCCTGGGATTCTCCAGGCAAGAACCCTGGAGTGGGTTGCCATTTCCTTCTCCAATGCATGAAAGTGAAAAGTGAAAGTGAAGTCGTTCAGTCATGTCTGACTCTTTGCGACCCCATGGACTGCAGCCCACCAGGCTCCTCCATCCATGGGATTTTCCAGGCAAGAGTACTGGAGTGGGGTGCCATTGCCTTCTCCGGTAATCAGCACAGCAACAGACTAAAAAAGAAAAACCATGTAATCATGATGCTCAATTAACAAATAAGAGGCATTTGACAAAATCCAGTACCCATTCATGAACAAAAAACAAAGAAACAAACAAAGAGACAAAAAAATCTCATCAAGATAGGAATTACCTCAACGTCACAAAGACTCTGCAAACTCCTACCGCTAAAATGATGCCCACGGTGAGAGACCAAACGCTTTTTCCTTAAGATTGGGAACAAGGCGAGGATGTCCACTTATCAGCACACCATTTATTCTTGTACTGTTATTTAGCGTAGTGCTGGGAAGCCTGATCGGTGCTCTATGGCAAGAATAAAATGAAAGCAGACCCTCTAGAAAAGAAGAAATAAAAGTGTCCCTGTTTGCAGATAGGGCTTCCCCGGTGGCTCAGTGGTAGGGGACCTGCCTGCCAGGGCAGGAGACTCAGGTTCGATCCCTGGGTCAGGAAGATCCCCTGGAGGAGAAAATGGCACCCGCCCCAGGAGTCTTGCCTGGAGAATCCCAAGGACAGGGAGCCTGGTGGGCTACAGCCCATGGGGTTGCAAAGAGTCAGACGTGAGTGAGTACACACACACCATTTGCAACAACGTGATTGTCTACATAGAAAACCCCAGGGCCACTACAACAAACAGACCCTAGAACTAAGCCCAGCAGAATCACAAGAAGCAAGATCAACACATGGAACCCTGGGTATCTTTATATACTGACAATGAACACGTGGAAAAGAAATTCAAAGTGAAATGCCATTTACAATCACCACAAGGAAAATGGAATACCTAGGAATACATTTAACAAAACGTGTTCATGACCTCTACGCTGAAAATTATAAAATGTTGATGAAATAAATCAAAGAAGACCTAAACCGATGTGTGACATCCTGTGTTCATGGGCTGGAGGATCAAACGGTAAAGACATCAACTCCCCCCAATTCATCTACAGCTTCAACACAGTTCCTATGAAAATCCCAGCAACTTTCTCAGACATAGACAAGCTTATTCTAAAATTTATATGGAACAGGTTCTAGGATAGCTAAACAATATTGACAAAGAAGAATAAAAGGGGAGGAATTACCCTGCCTGATGGGAAGGCCTGTAATCTAGCTGCAGTGGCCCAGAGACTGTGGGACTTCTACAGGGCAATACACATAGTTGGGTGGGTTAGAATGGAGAACCCAGAAACAGGCCCACACACGGATGCCCAGGCAGGCTTGGCAAAAACGCTAAGGCAGTTCCTTGGAGGAAGAGTAATCTTTTCAGTGCGTGCTGCTAGAACAAATGGACAAGTATAAAAAAAATAACTGGACCTAAATTCACATCTTACACAAAAATTACTACAGGCGGGCATCAGACATAAACGTAAAGTGTAAAATTATGAAACATTTTGGAAAAGAATAGAAAAAAAAAATCTTTGCGACTTAGGGCTAGGCAGGATGTATGACACCTAAAGTGTTGTATAAATCATAAAAGGAAAAATGAATAACCGGACCGCAACAAAATTTAGACTTTTACTCTCCCAAAGCCCATGTGAAGAGGATGAAAAGATAAACTATCGGCCAGGGGAAACTATTTTAAAACCACATATCTGACAAAGGACTAGCAGCTACAGTGTATAAACATCCTCTTGAACTCAACAGTTAAAAAAAAATGGAACAAACCAATTAGAAAATGAGCAGAGACATGAACAAGCATTTTACTAAAGAGGATATATTTGTGTCAAACAAGTGCATGAAAAGATGTTCAGCGTCATTAGTCATCAGGGAAATGCAGATTACAGCTGTGATGAAATTTCACTGCACACCCAGCATCGTTGTGCAAATAAGTATCAGTGACGACAGCAGATGCAGATGGGGATGCAGAGAAGCTGGGCCGCTCCTGCGCTGCCGATGGGAATGTAAGATGGTGCAGCCACTTTGGAAGACAGGCTGGCGGTGTCTTGTAAACCTAAATGCGCGTTTACCGTACAACCCAGCAATTGCATTCCGGAGCATCCATCCCAGCGAAACAAAAGCTCATGGTCACACAAAAGTCTGTGTATGAATGTCCGTAGCAACCTTATCCCAGACCGCCAAAGCCTGCAAGTAGCCCAGACGCCCTTCAGCAGGTGAGTGACTGAACAAACCACTAATCCATGCTGCGGACACTGCTCAGCCACGAGCACGGATCAGTGGTTGATGCGCCGGAAACAACCTGGGCTGATCTCCAGGGAATTATGCTGAGGGCAGAAAAGTCCATCCCCAAATATTACAAACTATATACTTCCATTTATATGGCATTTTGAAAGGACAAAATTGTAGTTCAGCTGTTGCCAGGGCTTAAGAATGAGAGAGATGGGTGGGGAAGGCTGTGAGAGAATGAGATGAAGTTCCTTGCGGTGATGAGCTATTCAGGGTCTCCTCTCCCCCATCTTGACCAGGATGGTGGGTACGTGCATTTACACATGTAATAACAGCGTGTAGGACTAAACACGCTAATACAAGGAAACTGGGGACACCGGTATTGAACAATGTCCATGCGCTGCTTTGGACACTGTGCTACAGCTTTTCGTCATGTTGCCATTGAAGAAACTGGGTAAAAGTCTATGGGATCTCTGTGTATTATTGCTTAAGATTGCGTGCTAATCTATCGTTATCTCCATTAAATGTTCAATAAAAAAGAATCACTTCTAATATTTTTCAGTAGTTCAAAGGCCACTAAAAATGAGAGAAATAGATGCCATTTGTTACTGGAAACATGGAGCTCTATTTTTAAAGGCATAGGACCTATATGAAGAAAACGAAACGCTTATTGAAGGGCTTGGATCACCATCTGAACAAAATGGATCAATTTATCATGTCCTTGAGTGGGAAGACATTTTAAAAACGACAAATCTCTCAAAGTTAAGACAGAAATTCAGTGCAATTCCAGTTAGAATTCTCGCCAAGGTTTGTGGTTGTTGTTTTAAGCAGGGGTGGATGTAGGATCCAAATATCTTGGAGCTCACGGGGAAGAATAACGCTCCAGAACCTGGAAGCGCGTAAAATGAAAGCGAGTGATGGAGCGCGCGCCTCCCCCGGCGTCAGAACGCAGCCGCATGACCGCTGCGATCCGCTCGCTGTGGCGCTGGGACCAGTCAGGTCAGTAGAGGACGTCAGAGCCCAGAACAGGCCCCGGGGTGCGGGTGGACTCGACGTGAGCAGAGGTGGCATCTCCACTTGGAGGGAAATCTATTGCCATATGATGCCGGCAAGACTGGTTCTACATCTGGAAAGAATACCATCATACTCTATGCCATGGCATGTAAAGTTGTAAAACAACGAAAATCCCATGAGAAGAGTTAGGCTACAATACGTGGACTGAGAATGAGAGACCTTCTCAGCTAAGATAGGAAATCCAGATGTTGGTTTTCAAAAAGACATTTTCAGCAGTACAAAGAGTAGAAACATTTGAATGGCAGGCTATGCCAAATACAAATCTCCAAATAAATAATGGAGTAGAAAACACACTCGCTATGCTTCTAACAGGAAAAGGGCTAATGTCTATAATATGCAAAGAGCTATAACAAACTGGGGAGGAAACCCCACACCATACACACATAGCCCCCCCGTGGGCGGATTATGTTCCCCTCGTCAAACAGCAAATGCAAGAAGCCAAAAATATATGCAAAGATGCTCAGACTTTCTAGTGGTCAGGGAAATGCCGATTATAAAAAGACTGACATATTCTAGTCATTAGACTGTCAAATGTTGGAAGGTATAGTAACACCTATTTCTGGTCGGGACTGGGGAATAATATTTCTGGTGGAAATGTAAAGTCTTTTGGAAAGGAATCTGGTAATATTTCTTAAAATGGAAACTACACACATCTTCAACCCTGCAATCCTGCTGGGAATCTATTTCCCAAAAGTAAAAGTCCTCAACACAAATCTGAAAAAGAATATATATATATATATATATATATATACACTCTGTGCTGTACATTGGAAACTAACACAACATTGTAAGTCAACTATACTTCAGTTTCTAAAAGTCTCCAGGGTCTATGCACAATGATGTTCATTGTAGCATCGTTTATAGTGAGAAAGATCTGAAACAAAGTGCATGTCGACTGAGAGAGGGATGGCTACGTATGTTACACTCATCTACACTGTGGAATGTTATGCAGCCATGAAGAAGAGCGGATTAGCATTCTGCCAGTCAGCATAAAGGAATTTGGATGAGACATTATTGCGTGAGAAAACCAAGATATGAGAGCAGCGTATATAACAATCTCATTTTTGTAAAGCAAATAATGGTTTTCAATCTACCTATCATAGTATATGAATAGACAGTAAGGTTATATGAATATATACTAAGGTCATATGAATCTGGAGAAAACCCAGAAAAGTATGTATCATCTTGTTTGCACAAATCCCCTGGAGGAGAAACGTGTGGGCAGAAGGATCAGTGAAGAGAGGAGGAGAAGAGGAGAGGGTGCAAATAGATAAGATGGAGACTCTGAGCAAACTGAACATGTTCCAGACTATATGGGACATCTCTAGTGTACATGGGACATCTCTAGTATAGCTTTTTCTCTTCTGTGTAAAATGATGCATATGAGAAATAATCACGTATGAAGAAGTTAACATCATTGTAGATCTACTAACTTGCAGAGAAATCTATGATAAACTGTCTGATGAAAAAAGAAAGTTGGGGGACGTCCCTGGCGGTCCAGCGGTTAAGACTCCATCTGCCGACGCAAGAGGTGTGAGTTTGATTCCTGGTCGGGGAGCTAAGATCCCCCATATGTCACGGCCAAAAAATCAAAAAGCATTAAACGGAAGCAGTGTTGTAACAAATTCAGTGCGGTGGTGGTGACGGTCACTAACTCCTGTCCGACTCTTACGACCCCATGAACTGTAGCCCGCCGGGCTCCTCTGTCCACAGGATTTCCCAGGCAAGAATGCTGGAGTGAGTTGCCGTTTCCTTTTCCAGGGGATCTTCCCGACCCAGGGACCAAATCCACGCCTCCTGCCTTGGCAGGCAGATTCTTTTATTGACTAAGCTATTAAAAATGGTCCGCATCAAAACATGTTTTTAAAAAAGTAGGTTGGGACGCAAGGGCCGGGAGCCTTCAAGTGGGCATCCAGTCCTGTGAGCAACCGGAGCTGCCGGAAGTATGATAAGAGACAGCCCCTCGACGTATCCGAGCATGTATTTGTCTGTGTGTTAACAAAACACCGGTTATCTCAGGGGAGGAGCAGCGAGTGGATGGCACTGGGCAGGGTGGAAAAGAGGCGACGACGAGCTCTGTTTGCTCCACATTAGTTTATCTGTTATTAGAAGCATGGGCTCCTGCTCCAATGCTCAACACGTTTAGAAAATATTTAAAAACACAAAGCCCAGGGTTTCCCACATGGCTCGTCAGATGTCTGCCATGAACTGCACGGAGAACATACTCCAACACACACCAAACACTCATCGTGGAGACGGGACGCAAGCATTTGCGGCTGAAACTGGATCTACTTTGGGGACCACAACTTAGGAGAGAAAATAATACCCAAATTTAGGTGGTACATGTTTATTTAAGCTCATCTTGAAAGAATATCAGACAGCAACTGCTGGAAGATAAAACATCAGAACAATCCCCAGGGCAAAGTCGGAACGAGGTTGATGGAGTCCTACCGACATGGAACTGCGATACCCACGATGCAAGGAGGCGAAACCGCAGTCCTCAGGGCCTGTGAGTGCTCGCTTGAGTTCAGGCAGCCGCAGCCCAACAAGCCAGCACGCCCAAGGCGCCACTTAGGACAGCGGGCAGAGGCTCACAGACAGACCGCTAGGCTCCCAGGCAAAGTGCGGCGCAGAACACTTGTCTGTTGCCCGTTCCTCAAGTCTTCCTCTTCCTCGGACTCCCAATGCCCGTGTCAGGGTGTGAAAGGAGAGTTTTCAGCCAAAGCCTCAAGGCAGGGACAACGGATGATAAACGCACCCATATTTAAGAAAGAGACTAGAGCCATCATTGTAGGACTAACTAGGAGGTGACCAACCGGATCCATCAGTAATCAATACCATCCCCTGTGTCCAACCTTTATAGGAGGCTCATCAGTGAGATTCCTGGTAGTCGGGGAACTCACGTGAGTAGAAAGTCTCATCGTGTTCCTTCCCTCCCACCTCCAAACCAAAGAAGGGATCTCAGTCCGCCCGTTTGTAGTGATTGGCGCTGTCTGCAAGGGGGGCGCTTTGCATCTCACATTCCAGCTGGAGGTTTTCCCACAACAATGGAACATAACTTTGGGGGGAAAAATGTCCCCAGCAAACTGGATCAGAAAGGAAGAAGGTGAAGAGGTGAGCTGGAACTGCCCGTGGAGTCAGGGCAGGGGAAAAAGGCAGCTTGCTGTTCCGGGGAGCAGCCGTCCGTTTCTGGAACAAAGATGTGCAGTGTTCCCTGTGGACCACTGGGTACCTCAGGGAGTAGCTGGGAAGGACGGCCTTGGGAGGACCCCATCCGAGAGAGCTGCCTGCCTGGATCCCAACAGAGGGAGGCAGTGGGCGGTCAGCCAGGAGCAGTGCTGTGTCAGGACAGCCAGCGGGACGTTCGGAGACCTCGCTGCCGTGCCGTGGAGAGGAGCCAGGCTTTGGATGCCAGCCACGTGTTAGGTGGCCAAATGAGAACTACAAACATCCCGGCGGTGGATGCGTCCTCCCCTGTAAGCCTCCCTCTGCCCTCGTCTCCAACCCTAAAGCAGCCCAGAGCCGCAGTGGGGAGGGGCCGGAGCAGGCACAGACCAGCCCCTGACCCAGGGCTGGCTCCCAAACCTCGGGTCTGCCCGAGCTGAGGGCGAGAGACGAGCTCTGACTTCATGAGGGACTGGCGTGTTTATTTAGGTTTAGTCAAAGCCCTAAGTCTGCCTGGAAAGCTTCTCAAAAAGTCACCCGAGGGGTGAAGAAGGGAAATCCTCTTTCGAGCGTGTTTTCAGGAGGTGCTGGTGAGTAAAATCACTTCCTAACTGCATCCACCCAAGTTCAGCCCATTTGGTGCCCATGAAGTCGTCTGCCCTCAGCTGGCATTCAAGGACGTCTACCACCTGGACCTTGAGTGCTCTTTAAGTTGATTTTTTAAAATAACTGGTTCCCTCTCTTCCAACATACATCGCAAGGGTGCCCCACACCCGTGCCCTCTCTTCCAACGTGCATCGCGAGGGTGCCCCACACCCGTGCCCTCTCTTCCAGCGTGCATCTCGAGGGCGCCCCACACCCGTGCCCTCTCTTCCAGCGTGCATCGCGAGGGCGCCCCACACCCGTGCCCTCTCTTCCAGCGTGCATCGCGAGGGCGCCCCACACCCGTGCCCTCTCTTCCAGCGTGCATCGCGAGGGCGCCCCACACCCGTGCCCTCTCTTCCAGCGTGCATCGCGAGGGCGCCCCACACCCGTGCCCTCTCTTCCAGCGTGCATCGCGAGGGCGCCCCACACCCGTGCCCTCTCTTCCAACGTGCATCGCGAGGGCGCCCCACACCCGTGCCCTCTCTTCCAGCGTGCATCGCGAGGGCGCCCCACACCCGTGCCCTCTCTTCCAGCGTGCATCGCGAGGGCGCCCCACACCCATGCCCTCTCCTGCTCTGCCATCACACCTTCCTTGCCCCCTTTCTGCTTGTCTACACCCCAGTGTTCTCTGAAGGTTCCCCCCAAGCCACGCCTCCTCCACCACGTCTGACCAACCAGCCCGGATGCTTCAGAATCCCTCCTTCCTCTGAGCTCCGTGCTGCTGATCAGCAGTAGAGTAAGAAGTTCCACGCCCTTAGTTCACGCGACCCGCGTTGCATTTGACAAATGGGTCCACCATACGCGTCGCCTCGTTGCTTTACTTTGTCAGCTTCTTTCCTTCGCGCCCTGCTTCTCATCAGTAGCTCCTTGTTTCTGTGGTGATTATTTGCTCATTTGTTTTGGTCTTGTGTCTCCAGACTGTAGAAGATTCTTGGGACTGTTTGTTGGTGGTGTTGATGTTGCTAATTCAGGGCTTTCCCACCTCCTAGGAGTGGGAAAGTGCTCATTGGCCCGAAGTTATCATCCGGACCGCCCAGCTCTGAGATATACCAACACAAACCGAAACACAAGGACCGGTCATTTTACAGCTGCTTCCAAAAGGCCGGGCTGACTAACTGTGTTTCCACTGAAGGAATTTCCTGGCTGAAGGCGCGAAGCGTTTCAACACAGAAGAGCCAGGAAACAGGAAAGAGGGCAGAGCTTCAAACCACGGGAGGCAGGACAGAGCACCACTGGCTCACTTCCTGCTTGGCTGGCGATCCGTGGGCAAGGACTCTAAAGGGCTTTGTGCCATTTTCTCTATTTTTGAAATGGGAACAACAACATATTTTCGTCGGCATAATCACTAAGCTTATTAGTAGAACCAAATGGGACAATGTGAACTGCTTTGCTCTGTAACTTAATGTCATTAGCCCTTTAAAACGTCATTTCTGGAGAGAGACAGAAATGACCTAAAAGAACATCAGTTTTTCAGAGAAAAACTTTCACTTTGCACTGCTGTCAATTTAAAAATCAAGATGTCGGGAACTTTCCTAGCAGCCCAGTGGTTAAGACTCTGCAGTACCGATTCAGAGAGCTCGAGTTCAACCCCTGATTGGGAAACTAGGACCCCACATACCTCTGGGCATGACCAAAAAAATAAAAATACAGTCCTGATAAGTTTTATAATAAAGAAACCTAAAAAGAAAAATCAAGATGTCAGCCCTTTAGAAATCAAATAGCTGGGCCATGAATCAGTAATGACTCATTTCAAAGATTTAAATAAACGTAAAGAAATCGTAACCCAAAGACTCCGCTTTCTCTAAAGGCTGAGGCTTGTGTGCCAACTTCCGTTTTCCAGTTCTCTCTCTGGTAGTCACCAGGAGTCTTCTGTGCCCTATGCCAGCCCGGGCAGGTCAAGTACAAGCTCAACGTTCTTCCCCAAAGAAGCAAATAGCCACGCTTTGTCTCTAGGGACTGCCGAATGAAAGGCGATGAGGTTAGCCAGCGGGTCTTAATCCTGGTGGGATTTGACTGCCATGCTAATTCTCTGGCTACTTTGGGAAGATGAGACCAGAAATGGAATTGCCTAGATCAGCTGTCATCACCTGGATCTGAATTTGCTTATTCCACAGATAAATCAGCCAACCCTTTATTTCCTCTTGCTTGTTTAAAACGAATTCGGAGGGTTTAGAGGAACCTGTCCAACATGTGATCCTTGTCCCCAGTGGTGGAAAGCCCAGGCTCTGACCTCAGCGAGGAACACGGGAGGGACCAGGCCTGCCGGGCAGGCATAGCTGCCTGGGGTGTAAGTGAAGAGCAGTTGGGGCCAGAGGCTGGGGACCCATGAGGGGTCCTGGGGAGAAGGAATGGACAGCCAGGCAGGGTCAATACATGTATGATGACAAGTATTTCATTTTCCCAGTGAAAGATTTCTTTGTAAAATTGGAGCCTGTCTTCTATTTCCAGATATGGTGGTTTGGAAAAAGAACCCATCCTATCCCTCAGGCTTGCATTTAATCTCATGAAACTCCAGCGATAAATCAACTCAAAAATTAATAGTTTCTTTCCTAAGAGCTTGGTGAGTGAAAATGATTCTAAGCTTTTCAGATAATTGTTGGAAAAAAATCACCTAATCTCGAGCCTTGAGCCTAGTTGTTAGATGTGAATACAAAATTAAAGAGTTGCCTTACGTGCAAGCTCAGGTTTACGCGGTAATTAAGCCGGAGGTGTAGAAGCGCAACCACCCGAGGGTGACAGGCAGCTGTTCAGGCCCCACTGACTGAGGACTCCTACCTTCAAGCCTCATTTCGGAAACTCCCAACAGCACTGCGTGACCTACACACAAAATCTGAGCGAGTCTACCTTTTCCCAATGATACCAACCCCAAAGTCCCCTTTCATTCCTGGAAGTCAGCGTGTCCACTTGTGGGGACTGTCCTGACCTTTGCAGCCAATGAGACTCTCCCTCTTAGAGATTTGAAGTTAAGCTGCTGGTCAACCTCTGTGAGCCGCATGCAATGAGGCGCTGTCTGAAGGCAGGGTTGGGAGCATGTATTTGACCATGAACACAAGGAAAGAGGTCTGGGGGGAGAGAGAGAGGTGTGATGAATGCAGGAAGCTGCAGTCCCCGAGTACGAATGTAGACACTTATTTTTCAGTTTTCTTGCTTAATTGTTTAATTCTTCATGTTGCTGCATTCTTGAGGTTCCTTGTGATAAACCTAATTACATGTAATAAACCCTTTATACAGCATATTTTCAAGATAGCTTGAGTAGATTTCTATTGCTCAAAACCAAAACATCTGATTAAGAAATCCTGCCATGTCATTGCAGCTGAACATTTAGAAGCTGATTTCACCCAAGCATCACTGAAGGACTTATGGCAGTTTTTATTGCTAGTGTAAATGTTTTGTAGGCAAAAAGTTACACCTAAATGCAAGTATTGGACATTGATTATTAACAGAATGATTATCATTTCATGTATCTTATTTGAAACATTTTCTATAAAATGTTTAAAACACTATGTTATTGATTTGCCTATCAAAATTTTCCTCTCTGAATATTGAATGAGTTCTAATTTCACAGTTCCTTTAAGAGATACTTAGAATTTAGGCAAAACAATTATAATTGATATTCAATTTTTAAGACTGAGTTACAGAATGCATTAAGATGACTTCCTCATCTACTTTATATTGTGGATGTTATGCAAGATGGAGGCCTTCTCGCCTCACATTGGAGCAGCAACAGGATGATAGTGCTTTGCGTGGGTTTCCCTGGTGGCTCAGACAGTAAGGAATCTGCCTGCAGCGCAGGAGACCCGAGTTCAGTCCCGGTAGGGAAGCTCCCCCGGAGGAGGGCATGGCAACCCACCCTAGAGTTCTTGCTGGAGAAGCCCGTGGGCAGGGGAGCCTGCTGGGCCGCAGTCCCTGGGGTCGCAGAGTCAGGCCGGACTGGGTCTGCGCTGGTTGTCTTGGTTCGTTATCGGATCTTCGTCCCAAATTTGTCAGGAGACGTTTGACCGAATGTTTCTGATAAATTCTCTACCTTTAAATAAATATAAAGATAACCTTGCATCATTTACCTTACCTCTCACTGCTTATATTGCAGTTTTTCCTCCAGCCTTTTTTATGGCTTATTTGAAGATGGGGTCTTTAGGGAAAAATTAAGGTTAAATGAGGTCATAAGGGTGGGGCCCTGAGCTGATAGAATTAGTTTCTTTTTAAGAAGAGACATCAGGGGGCTTGTGTGTGTGAGTGTGTGTGTGTGTGTTATGTGTACGTGTGCATGTGTGTTGTGTGTTATATGTGTGTGCGTGTGTTGTGTGTGTTCTCTGTGCATGTGTGTTGTGTGTTATGTGTGTGTGCGTGTGCATGTGTGTGTTGTGTGTGTTGTGCATGTGTTGTCTGTGTGCGTGTGTTGTTTGGTGCATGTGTTGTGTGTGTTGTGTGTTGTGCGTGTGTTGTGTGCGTGTTGTGTGTGTTGTACATGTGTTGTGTGTGTGCGTGTGAATGTGTTGTGCATGTGTTGTGTGTGTTGTGCATGTTGTGTGTTGTGCGTGTGTTGTGCATGTGTTGTGTGTGTTGTGTGTGTTGTGTGTGTTGTGTGTGTTGTGTGTTGTGTGTGTGCGTGTTGTGCATGTGTTGTGTGTGTTGTGTGCGTGTTGTGTGTGTTGTGCGTGTGTTTTGCATGTGTTTGTGTGTTGTGTGTGTTGTGTGTGTGTGTGTGTGTGAGTGTGTGTGTGTGTGTGTGTGCACGTGTTTGGGCACCAAAGGAGAGCTCATGTGAAGACACAGCAAGAACACCTCTGCCTGCAGGCCAGGTGGACAGCCCTCACCAGAACCCAAGTCATCTGGGGCCTCGATCGTGGACCTCACCCTCCAGAGCTAGGAGGAGGTACGATCCCGCTGCTTAAGCCAGCCGACCCGCGGCGTCTGTTCTGGCAGCCTGAGAAGACTACTGCGTGCTACACGCGACGGAGGGTGAGTGCTGCTCCTGAGGAAGCGTAGGGGCCGAGAACGCAGAGGACACGGTCGTCCATTGCTCGTATTCTATTGCATTAGAAACTTGAGCCTCAGCAGTCAGAGATGAAAAAAGACAAGTGGAAAGTTGGAAAAAAAAGAAAGAAACAAACTGCAGTAGCTCCCAAACGACCAACTATCACAGTCAGCACAGGAAGCCCCGAGAATCAACAAGTTACTAGGACTAATGACAGAGTGTTGAGAAACTGGATTTATTGCTTCTTCCATGAAACACGTCCAGTCACATCTGACTCTCTGCAACCCGATGGACTGTAGCCCACCAGGCCCCCCTATCCACGCGACTCCCCAGGCAAGAGTCCTGAAGTGGATTGCCATTTCCTGCTCCGGGGGACCTTCCGACCCCGGGACTGAACCCGCGGCTCCTGCATTTCCTGCGTTGGGAGGCGGATTCGTTGCCCTTGAGCCACTTGAGAAGGCCTAGCACCCAACCCACAAGATTCTTTGTCATAAATCTAACAAAACATGTTGGGGACCTTTTAAAGAAATCTGAAACTAATTAAAATAAATTAAGTCACAAAAGTAGAGCTATATCTTATTTATTGATAAGATAAATAAGAATTATTTAAATAATCTTATTTAAATAAGATTCAATATTGTAAAAATGTCTCATTCTCTCCCAGTTAACCTGGGAACTCACTATATTTCCAACCAAAATCTCTACAGAGTTTTTGCAAATGAACTCTAAAATTTACATGAAAAAATCCTTTCAAAGAATAAAGAAAACGTAAAGGAATTTCCCCTGCCGTGTAAGAAAGCTTGTTATAAGTTATGATAATTAAGTGTGGCTATTACAATTAATATCAGTTCAGTAATAGGAAAATAGACCAATAACAGCAAACAAAGGTTTACAAAATGAAACCATTCCTACATGGAAACTGTATATGACGTTACAAATTTTGGAGGGGAAGGGACAAACGCTTCAATAAATGATGGTGTAAAGTCTGATTAATCACGTAGGGAAAAAATTACATACCTACCTCATGCAACGCACAAAGGGAAAATCTAAGCAAAGACAACTCAAAAGCCAAATGGGCAGAGGATACAAATAGACAGGTCACAGAAGAAATTCCATTAACATGAAACAAAAGCACTCCCACTCACTCGCAGTCAGAGAAACACAAACTATAATGGAAGCGAAGTCGTACTTGCATAGTTGGATCAGGAAAAATGCGACGTCAGATGATGCCAAGCGCTGGTATGGACGGGGAGCGGAGAAACCCGCACTTAGGAGAACACTGAGAAATACAGATTCAGGCTGAAAAGGCGCATCTTCATCTCAGCAACTCTCACATACATGCCCGAGTAAATAAGTATAAGAACATTGTGTTCATGACACTGTTTGCAACAGCAAGCAATTAGAAACCATCTAAATATCCACTAATTGTAAAATGGATTCATAAACTGAGATTGTTTTTGTTCAGTAGCTCAGTCGTGTCCTTGTCTTTCACTATATCCAGGAGTTTGCTCAAACTCATGTCCATTGAATCAGTGATGCCATCCAACCATCTAATCCTCTGTCGTCCCCTTCTCCTCCTGCCCTTAATCTTTTCCAGGATCAGGGGCTTTTCCAGTGAGTCGGCTCTTCACATCAGGTGGCCAAAGCATTAGAACTTCAGCTTCAGCATCAGTCCTTCCAATGAATATTCAGGGTTGATTTCCTTTAGGATGGACTGTTTTGATCTCCTTGCTGCCCAAGGGACTCTCAAGAGTCTTCTTCAGCACCACAGTTCGAAAGCATTAATTCTTTGGTGCTCAACCTTCTTTGTGGTCCAACTCTCACATCCATATATGACTACTGGAAAAACCATAGCTTGGACTATAGGGACCTTTGTTGGCAAAGTGAATTCTCTGCTCTTTTAAGACACTGTCTAGGTTTGCTCTAGCTTTCCTTCCGAGGAACAAGCGTCTTTTAATATCATGGCTGCAGTCACCATCTACAGTGATTTCGGAATCCAAGAAAATAAAGTCTGTCACTGTTTCCATTTTTTTTCCCGTCTATTTGCCATGAGGTGATGAGACTGGATGCCATGATCTTAAGTGTTTGAATGCTGAGTTTTAAGTCAGCTTTCTCACTCTCCTCTTTCACCTTTATCAAGAGTCAAGAGGCTCTTTAGTTTCTCTTCACTTTCTGTCATTAGGCACATAGACTGAAGTACATGCTCATAAAAGAATGCCAAACAGCAATCAAAATGAATGAACATAAGTGGGTTAACACGGGTAAATGTGGACACTGAAAGATGGCCTGGTATCATTAATATAAAGCTTAAAAGTATACGTCAGTAATGTGCTTTATTTGTTATATATTATATGTATTAAAATTACAAAAATATGCAAGAGAGAAACATTTGTTGCATAATAATTCATGCGTGGGAGGCAGAGGGTGAGGAACAAGATGGGGAAAGTAGATAGAAGGCTTTAACTGCACCTGTAACATTTTATTTTTAAAAAATTGAAGCAAATACAGCCAAATATTCAGATTTGACAAAGATCAAAGGTCTGCACTTTATGTTATTTTCTGTAACGTTCTGTAAGGTTATTGAAATATTCTAAGTTTCCTAGGTGGTTTAGTCCCTCAGTCGTGTCTGACTCTCTGTGACCCCATGGACTGTAGCCCGCCAGGCTCCTCTGTCCATGGGGTTCTCCAGGCAAGAATACTGGAGTGGGTTGCTATATCCTTCTCCAGGGGATCTTTCTGACCCAGGGATCAAACCAGCATCTCTTGTATTGCAGGTAGACTCCTCACTGCTGAGCCACCAGAGAAGCAATATTCTAAGCCAAAGTAAGACTAGCCCTGCCTGATTTATACCCTCAAATGGTTGCAGTGGTTGCTGAAGACAAGCCCTGTTATTCTAACATTTTGAACTTGAGCAGGAGTGTCTTATGATACATTGATTTAATGCCAGCATTTTCTACTAACAACACGGCTCATGAATAAATCATTTAAAATCAAGCAGTGTTTTCTGAAATTACTTCACTAGGTTGAAAGACTGAAGACACAGTAGTATTTCATAAAACTGGGGGAACGATGAAGCAAAAAAGTGAACCATTAAAGTATGGTTGATTGACAATGCTGTGTTAATTTCTGCTGGGCAGCTAAGTGGTTCAGTTATATGTATGTATATGTGCTTTTTAAAAAAAATATTCTTTTCCATTATGCTTTATCACAGGGTATGGAATACGGTTCCCTGTGCTGTGCAGTGGGACCTTGTTCTAATTCTAGACATAAGAGCCTGGGTCTGCCAACCCCAGACCCCCATCATTCCACCTGTCCTCCGATGCCTCCCCCTTGGCGCCCGCAGTCTGCTCTCTGTGTCCAGGGATCTGTTTTACAGCATAGGTTCATTTTAACTTCCACATGTATGTGACAGCATAGATTTGTCTTCTCTCTCTGACTTGTTCACCTGGTATGCTAACCTCTAGTTGCATCCACGTCGCTGCAGACGGCATTATTTCACTCTTCTTGTGGCTGCGTAGTATTCCTTTGTCTGTATAGAGTGGGTAAGTCTTTATGGAATTATAGAGACCGTGTTAGAAGGCAGACTTAGATGCCGAATGTGGTTTAATTTAGCATAGGCCATTCCTAACACCTTCTTCAACACCCTACTTCAAACGGGGAAACCGAGTCCCAGAGAGGTGAGTCGCCCTGCAGGCGAGGGCAGAGCCCCGGGATGCACTCTCACGCACACCCAGGCTGAGAAAGACCCCCAGATGACAGATTCTTAACGCTGTTTTTATTTCTGCCTTCCCAGGAGAACATGCTCTGTAACTCATTCCCCGAAATCCAGTGAAGTGCCAACGAGGAATCGTGTCTAACTAGGCCCTGAGAGAAGGCAGCAGGCGGCAGGGAGACGCTGGTCTCCGCGCAGCTCCAAGGTGAGCGCAGTGACGGCCTTCTTTATTTTTAAGAAGTGAATTGCGTTAAATGTAAACAGTAAGCCATGGTTTTTGATGCCTGTTTGATTTTGATGGTTAGGAAGTGTTTCTGTGCTTTAAGATAGAATGCGAAGTTAAAGGGGAAACGCAAACAAAAACCAGACTGGGAACATAATACATTGAGCTTGAAGTGTCTTAGTTCTGTTGAAAGGCAAATGCTCGTTATTAGCTGATGAAATGCATGTGCCAAAATAATATTTGGCCTCTCAGAAGTCCAGTGAACTTCTTCCCATGCCCTTGAGGTTCCTGGGCAAACTCCCCTGACAGCCCCAGCGGCCTCTGTTCAGCCGGCCACCAGCTGGGGCAGGAGGGGCCCGGAGCCTCCTCAAGGCCTGTTTGCTCTCCGGCTGTGCTGTGCCCAGGGTCCGTCCTGCCCAGCACTTGCCATTCAAACCTCTCTTTGCTGAGATTTAAAACTTGGCTGGAACACTTTATTCATCACTCAACTTTACTCCAAAGGATTGTTGTTATGGTGCTTTATTTTTCTGCTTGTTTTTTTTTTTAACAAGTTCCGAAAACACACGCACCAAGTAAAACAAATCAAACATGTTATGCGGAGCCTGGCTCTCCCTTCATGAGCTGTGTTCTTGCTTTTTATTTTAAGATGTTTTGGAAAAGGATGCTGTTAGGAAAATGTGTGTTTCAATAAGGCCTTTGATCAAAAACCAACCACACTCTTGGCAAGCATCTTTCACATAATGTAGTTTTAGTTCCAGTTGGAATTTAGAAAGAACAGGAATGATGCTGAAGCTGAAACTCCAGTACTTTGGCCACCTCCTGCGAAGAGTTGACTCATTGGAAAAGACTCTGATGCTGGGAGGGATTGGGGGCAGGAGGAGAAGGGGACGACCCAGGATGAGATGGCTGGATGGCATCACCGACTCGATGGATGTGAGTCTGAGTGAGCTCCAGGAGATGGTGATGGACAGGGAGGCCTGGCGTGCTGCGATTCATGGGGTCACAAAGAGTCGGACACAACTGAACTGAACTGAACTGAGGACATTTGTCTGGAAAAACTGCAAAAAAAGTACCTGGGACTCTACTGAATCAGGTAAAAAACATCTTGTAGTAAAGTTCATGTAATGCTGTTCTAAATTATAATAATTAATTTATATTTTAATTATTTAATTAAGGATTTTTTAGAGAGTGCAATAAAACAATTTTAGGTTTCATTGTTTTGTTTTAAGTTGGGGTTTTTTTTCTTTTAGTTTTTTTAAAGGGTTTTGAGGAGCCACTGAAGTGCACAGAAGTCCAGGGTTGCTTTATTCAGTATTTTCACTAGTCCCCTTGGACTGTCCAAAGCAACACAACATGATCCTTGGAATTACCATTGTTATTCCAGCGTTCCATCAACTGAAGCCGTGCTGAGTGATTTTTGTTAGCTTTAAAAATCTTTGTTAGCTTTAAAATGGAAGCAGTGACCCTATTTTTCTGATGTTGAAGTTCTGCCTAAGCTTTGGGGCTCGGCTGGCGTGCAACTTACAGACGAGCACAGCTCACACGCTCGCTGTGTTTGGCCACCATGTCTCAGACAGTCATGTGCAACGTCAGGCCACAAGGTCCTGCTACAACACGCCACCGCTTTGAGTTTTTATTGCCTCATCACATACAATTATTCTGCAAAACGACTGTCGTTTTGGATGTTTAGTTGGAAGCGATTGGGGGAAAACGGTTTATTGAAAGAAATAAATTACCTCAAGACACAAAACATGTTGTAGCTGATGGACCCTGGGAAGTATTTGTCAAGAGACCTATTTAAAAAAGGGGAAAGTGTAAAAGTGAAAGTCACTCAGTCGTGTCCAACTCTCTGCTACCCCATGGGCTATGCAGCTCATGGAATTCTACAGGCCAGAATGCTGGAGTGGGGAGCCGTTCCCTTCTCCAGGGGATGTTCCCAATCCAGGGACTGAACTCAGGTCTCCCGCGTTGCAGGCGGATTCTTTACAAGCTGAGCCACCAGGGAAGCCCCCCACAAGGGGAAGAGGCAATTAAATGGTTTATTTGTGTGAGTGACAGGAGTAAACATTGAAACTTTGATTGTCACGCATCCGTCGCTGTCTCGGATCACTTGCTCCAGCGACTCCTGCTGCCTTGCGGGGAGGACACGCAGGCAGCCCCGCGTGAAAGGTCCAGGCTGAGTAAGCCCCAAGAGAACGGACGGTTCCGAGAGCCATCTCACCAGGCCCAGGGCAATCTGAAAGGCGGTACAAACAGGCTTCACTTCTGAGGTTTCAGCTGTTCACTCCATCTCCGTCAGCAAATTTTCTTCTTGGCAAAAGGCATTTTAGTGCTTTTGGCTCTACTCTGTTCCTTCTGTTCATCAGTAAAAACGAGCTATCTAAACTGACTAAGATCCCTATTTTTTTTTAACGCAATCTCCAGCAACCACTATGTTCTTGTTTACTGGTGTGTCTTTTGGCCCATGGCACATAGGGTCTTAGTTCTCTGCCCAGGGATGGAACCTGTGCCCCCTGCAATGAGAGTGCAGAAGCTTTACCACAGGACCACCAGGAAGTCCCAGTCACGACTTTTGTATTACGGTTACTTTTAAAGATACCCTGGACTGTAAATAAAACACCTATTTCCCAAGGGTTCCTTTGAAATCTTGTGCTACCCGCCCACAGTGGGCACAAAGTGCTGCCCGTCTTGGAAGGATGGAGGGCACCTCTGCGTCCCACAGGCACCTGTGCCGTGGAAGCGAACACCTTCAGTGGGGTAGTGCATAATCTCCAAAGCTGCGTTCTCCCTCCTGGACATCCAGAAGCCTTCCCATTGCTGTGCAATTGGAAGAAAAAAGGGTGGGGGGCAGTGACGGGGGAGGGGAAGGGAGGTCAGGACCGGAAGGCAGGTGGCGAGGCTGAAAGAGAGGTGGGCTGAGGGGAGGGGTGGTAGTTAGCAGAGCATCCCTGAGGGAGAGCAAGCCGCGGAGCCACCTCCCCTGGGCTCCCCGTCTCTCCAGAACAAACCGGCCCAAAGCGGCCTCACAGTCTCTGCGGGTTGGCACCCAGGCGCAGTTTGGCTGAGTCTCTGTGGCTCAGCCCCCCAGGAGGGGACCCGGGACCGAGGGTCCGCTCCCAGGTGGTGCCCCCACAGGGCTGTGGCCGAGCGGGCCCCCCAGAAACCTTGGGGGTGTCCTCACCACCGGGCAGCAGGCACCCAGGAACAGGAGATGAGAGCGGGCCGAGGCCGCCTGCCTCTCGGGCTGTCTCCACGGGCTGGCCCGTGCGTGCTGCCCCCGCGCTTCCTCCTGGTCTTTGCAGCTGAGCCCGCACTCTCGGGAAAGGGCGTCATGCTGCGTGTTTTGGAGGGAGTATTACCTGGAGAAATTGTGGGCATATTGCAAGCCACCACGTCACTCACCGTCCCTGGGCCAGCGAAGGGGACCCACTGCGTTCTCTTGTGCGCCACAGGCTGAAACACTGCGCGTACATCCGTTGTCGCCCAGCAGCCTCTTACCCAGCTCATAATGGAAACCCATGAAAAGCTACGCAAAGCTTCAAAGACAACAAGCCAGACTATATACAGCAAAAATTGCAGTAAACAGCTGTTTGGAGAATCCCATTTTTAAACAAAATCAGAAGTATTAAAATGTGATTCAGGAAAGTTGAACTTGTTAAAAATGTAGGCCATGAAAGAAAACTTAAAATTGCAGGCTGCTGTTAGAATTTGATTTGGCCAAAAATGTCTTACCAAAAGGCAAACGCTTGGTTGTAAATTTACATGGAAAAGCACTAATCCCAATAAAAAATAACCTCAGTAAGAGATCAAAAAGAAAATGAAAAAAGATGAGAGTGGTTTAACGGCAAAGTGGGGAAAATTGGTCAAAGATGTAGATTAGCTTAATGGCACTCACTGTGAGAGTATCTTCATAATCAACATTGTTGGTATAATTCAGATTAAATGCTTGTATTTCTACCTAGAATAAAAATGTTCTTAATAAAAATGATCAAAATAGTAAGTATAGTCTCAGCATCTCTGCAGACAACATACCTGGAACGATTCATGTATTCACTCATATGTGTGTATTCATTTAAGCTTCAGTGGGAGGCAGAGGAGGAAGGGCCTTTTAAAGTTTAACATTTAAGGCAGAAACTGGAAAAGGTTGACAGAGCTGACTACAGGGAAACGAATACATCAAAAAAGCTCTAACATTAGAGAGAAAAGGCAAGCTTGGAAAAATGACTATGTTTGACAGACAAAGAGATAATATATTTAATATATGTCTCTCAGAAAGCAATACAAGAAGATGAACATTGTAATAGATAAATGGGAAACTAGTCTTATAAGAGGAAAACAAGGCAAACAAAATTATGAAGAAATGTGTAACATCAGTGTTGTTGTTCGTGTCTGACTCTTTGCGACACCGTTAACCGCAGCGCGCCAGGCTTCCCTGTCCTTCACCATCTCCCGGAGTTTACCCAGACTCATGCCCATTGTGTCAGTGATGCCATCCAACCATCTCACCCTCCGCCACCCCTTCTCCTCTTGCCCTCAATCTTTCCCAGCATCGGTACACTCTACATATTGCTGGTATATATGAAAATTTGTGCTTCTCAGAAGAGCAGTATCGCATATGTATCAAAAGACTTAATAATAAACTGACAATTTACATTCAAGAACTTATCCATATTTAAAAATAATCAGGGAAGTAAGCAAAGATTTGCGTTCAAGTTCACTGCTTAAAACATTATCATAAGAACCAAAATTATCGAAATAACAAAAATATCCTATAACAGGAGTTTGGTTAAAAACAAACAAAAATGACACATCCAAGCAATGAAATTCTACCATGCATTAAATTGATGTTTTGGATGAATATTTATTTATATCAATGTATATTAATAATACTCAAGTGAAAGAAACAGGTTACAAATGGAATATACAGTAAGATCTCACTTCAGCACAAAATAAATGGAAGGATAGACAAAGTATATCTCTGGGTGGTGAAATTTCAGGTGTCTATTGCTCCATTTGTTTTTCTGTATTTTCTAAATTAAGCAAATAAACATGGATTGCTTTTACCATATGAAAAAAATATTGAGTTTTAAGTACCAAAAATATACTCAGTTGCAATGAAAATGTATTCTAATTTGTTTCTAGTATTAGAGTAGGGTTCCTTGAGCTATCTGTATGTTTTCCCTCTTCCTAATGAAAAAAATAACGTACTTTCCAAAGTGCTGCCAAGATCTGGGAACAGGCTGAACCTCCCACCATCTAGTCCTGACCCTATTCCCATCTCCCTGCTCCTACCCCCACCCTCAGTCCAAACGGTTAACCAGACTAGCTAAGTGGCCCATGAAAGGTAAACAACAACATTCATTTCAAATGAAATAAAAACTTAAATGAGGTACAGGTGTCAGACCTGCTTGAACCAGCTGTGTGAATATTACCGTGGACCCACAGGATCCGTGGCAAAAAAAATGGTTTACCGTCTGCTTGAGTCCAGGTGGTCCTGAGCGTTTTCAGTCTTATTTACCTTCAAATAAAAATCTCCTGATTTCCTTTACAAACTGTTGTCATTATTCTGAATTGAGTTCACTATCATAACAAAAACGTTTTAAAATGCAACAAGAACTAGGTTTAAGCAGAATTGGGATGGATTAGCTAAAGCACCCGGAGAAGTCAATGGGACCTCCACTCCAGTGCTCTTGCCTGGAAAATCCCATGGATGGAGGAGCCTGGTGGGCTGCAGTGCATGGGGTCGCTAAGAGTCGGACAAGACTGAGCGACTTCACTTTCACTTTTCACTTTCATGCATTGAAGAAGGAAATGGCAACCCACTCCAGTGTTCTTGTCTGGAGAATCCCAGGGACAGGGGAGCCTGGTGAGCTGCTGTCTATGGGGTGGCACAGAGTCGGACACGACTGAAGCGACTCAGCAGCAGCAGCAGCTAAAGCACCAAGTCTTCTGTTTCCCAGGACACCTCCTTCGTGTGGGAATCGTGGAGGACAAGTTCTGTACAACTTTTTAACACCCTGGGCCATTTTTCACTTTTCCATCCTTTTCAACTCCAGGTTTCATTTTGAAGACCCCAATCATAAAGCATTTCTCATGTGGGATAAATAATGTTAAGTTATCCAAGTTCCATGCTGCTGCTGCTAAGTCACTTCAGTCGTGTCTGACTCTGTGTGACCCCAAAGACGGCAGCCCACCAGGCTCCCCTGTCCCTGGGATTCTCCAGGCAAGAACACTGGAGTGAGTTGCCATTTCCTTCTCCAATACATGAAAGTGAAAAGTGAAAGTGAAGTCGCTCAGTCGTGTCCAATCTTCGCGACCCCATGGACTGCAGCCCACCAGGCTCCTCTGTCCATGGGATTTCCCAGGCGAGAGCACAAGTTCCATAAAGAATATCATTTTGGACGTCACAAGCGTTTGTCTTTTCAAATGCTCAAGCTCAAGCTCAAGCTGTAATTTTCTTCCAGTTTTATCCAGGACCTTTAAATCAAAACAGAGGACAGTAAACAGGAAGCTGTGTTTCTCTGATCTAGAAAGTGAGGAGGAAGATGGGGAGCAGATGAGAAAATTAAATCTGAAGAAGGAAGCCACCGCATTTTGTTCCATTAATCAAAATCATATCTTCAGCAGGCTCCCTGTAGCCTGACCCCAAAGACCACACCAGAGAGAGGTGCGTACGTTTTTCTGACTGTCTGTAGGTTTAATGAAAGAATGACCATGGCCTGCACTCAGCAGCAGTTCAGCACCCGTTTAAAAAGAAGTCCGCAAAAGTTGAAGCATAGCTCCTAACTAGCGCTTTAATGGAAGGTTTGATTTATATTTTTAGTGGCTGGAAAAAAAAAAAGGAAAATTTAGCCCATATGCCACAACTTGTTCAAATACCAACATATTTGAAATAAGAGTAATAGCTGTTCCCATAGCAAATATGATACACAAAAATAACACATTTGTGCTTTGTTTTTCTGAATGCTATTTAGAGCTAGTTTCGTTTAAGGAGCGGGTCGGGACTAATTCACTTAGTTGCTTAGAGCGGTGGTCTCCCACTGGGATGTCACAGGGCAGGGATGGTTCCCAAATGAATGAACAAGTAAATAAACTGGAGAGAAGCAGATATTGGGTTATCAACTTCTCATTTCTCTAAATGAAGATTCAAAAAGCTCACCCACCACCAGTAATCATGACTATTTAATAAGAGAAAGGACATTTTAACAGAAAAAAATCAGGCAGGGAATAATCTCATAATAAAAATAGTCTTTCAGAGGAAGAAAATTCATTTATAAAAAAAAACCACGACATTTTCTCAGTATAAATCCTAATAAAACACGATAAACTAGAATTTAGGAACCAGTGGAAATGACTTAGTATAGTGCTAAGAGATCAACTTTCCACTTTTAATTCCCATATAAGCTAGTTAAGTTACTTGGGTGTGTTTCATGGCCCTGGAGTGTGTGTTAAGGTGTATTTTTTGTTAGCTGTTAATTCACTGACTCTGTCTTCTCTCAACAAATACTTCCTGTGGTCTATTATACATTAGGCACTGATGGAGGTTTTGCTAAGTCGCTTCAGTCGTGTCCGACTCTGTGCGACCCCAGAGACGGCAGCCCACCAGGTTCCCCCGTCCCTGGGATTCTCCAGGCAAGAACACTGGAGTGGGCTGCCATTTCCTTCTCCAATGCATGAAAGTGAAAAGTGAAAGTGAAGCCGCTCAGTCTTGTCCGACCCTCAGCGACCCCAGGGACTGCAGCCCTCCAGGCTACTCCGTCCATGGGATACAGAAAGAATTTTAATTCAAGAAAAAACATTCCATAAAAGGACACAGATTGATCAGGGAAGCCAAGGGTGGGGCAGGGAAGGCTTCATGGAGGAGGTGGCATTTGAATCAGATATAGAAAGATGACAGGATTTGATAGCTCCTGTTGGTCTGGTAGAGGGTGCTATGGCAGGAGGTTAAAAAAAATTATCCAGACCAATAAACCTGGGAAAGGATTAAATAAGCTCAATGTCTTGAAAGTAATTTGACTTGATATGGACTGTAGAGTACTGGAAAAATACAAACACCATGAAGGCCGTTTTGCAGGGGATCCTCAGGGTCAAGGCAAATGTTGAGACCACATCCAGTAAGCCAGGCAGAGGCAGCAAGCAGGCGTGGGGACGCATGGATTCCTGACCTTGAAATCAGGAGCTCAGACCTTTGAATGTCAGCTCCATTCTCCCCAGAAAAACCTCGAGCAATTCTCTTATGGGTCTCCATTTTCCAACTGTAAAATGTGATTAACATCTCGATGATATACCCTATTATTAAATTCAGTAAGATGCCATCTGTGAAAGGCCTAGGACAGCATGACACACAGTCTGAAATCATGAAAGTTTACTGGTTGTGGATATCTACTGAATCGTCAAAATTCAGGTTTAGGTAGAGTCTCACATGCACCTGCGGGCTCAAAGTGAGAAATAATGGAAGTAGATGAGAGGGATCGGTCGTGAGGGGCACTTGGGTTGCTCAGATGCAGGGCTCAAGAACCTTGACACGGTTAGCAGAACCTGGGAGTCAGAAGCCGAGATCCAGACTGGGAGCCATCCGGTCCAGGGATGACAGGCAAAGCCAGAAAGACACCCTTGTGTTGCCGAGGGCAGGAGTGTAGGGCAAGCAGGGGCCCGAGGGTGAGTCTGACCATCTCCTCTGCTAGGCCTGGAAGGACAGCCGGGAAAGCAGAGCCCGGAGCCCATGGAAGCTGAGAGACAAGACTGTCTTAGGAACAGGGGCAGTGGCAAGCGCCCCGTGCCACAGGTCCCAGAGAAACAGGAGCAAGGCAGTCACAGCAGGAGCTCCGAAGGGCTTTGTGAGCACAGTTCCAGTGGTTTGGGGGTGGGGTGGGGGGCCGAAGCCGCCTTGCAGGAAAAAGTGAAGAGGTGAGATTAAAAAAGATCAAATTATATTTAAACTATTAATTTATAAATGTATTATAAATTATATTGAAAATGGATTAAGTTATATTCGGAATAAGTAAATATGCATATGAATCAAAAGCTACCAAAGAGAAACCTAGCTCTCTCACGTACTCCTCCAATTTCTTGGTCAAACTTTCAGGAATATCAAGGCAGAGTCAAGGAATATGTATTTTGTTTGTTTGTTTTAGACTGAGAGTTTTATTATTACTTTATGATCGTTTCACACATTTTAATATATACTTGATTCTTCATAACATAAATTAATAGTAATACATCAGGTGTGTTGGCAACCCAGTCCAGTACTCTTGTCTGGAGAATTCCATGGACAGAGGAGCCTGGCAGGCTACAGTCCATGGGGTCACAAAGAGGCGGACACGACTGAGCGGCTAACACTTCCACTTTTATGTTTTTTAAACACCACCTGACACCTACTACTCTGTACTTTTTTAAAAAGATGATTTTTGATGTGGACCATTTTTTAAGTCTTTATTGCGTTTGCTACAGTGTTGCCTCTGTTTTATCTTTTGGTTTTTTGGCCCTGCGGCATGTGGGATCTTAGCTCCCAACCAGGGATCAAACACCCGTTCCCTGCACTGGAAGGCGAGGTCTTAGCCACTGGACCATCAGGGAAATCTCGGCACCCCTCTTTTTACTCGGCCATATGATGTCCTGGGGGCTCCGCAGGTGGCTCAGTGGTAAAGACTCTGCTTGCAATGCAGGAGACATGAGTTCGATCCTTGGGTCAGGAAGATCCTGTTGAGAAGGACATGGCAACCCACTCCAGTATTCTTGTCTGGAGAATTCCGTGGATGGAGGAGCCTGGTGGGCTACAGTCCATGGGGTCACAGAGAGTTGAACACGACTGACTAAGCACGCACGTGATGTCTCATAGGTCTCTCTGTACGATCCTGAGGTACATCATAATTCATTTGCTCAGCCTTCTCCTCTACTGGTAGACGTGTGGGTTGTTTCCATCAAGAACCTGATACAAAGAACAAAAGCTGCATGAGTGACTCGGTGAACTTCTGAAACTCTAGACTTTGATGACTCAGGCGGCAGAACTACTGCCTTTAACCACAAACAACCGCGTCCATCCGCCTCCGGCCAGATTCCGGGACCCCATTTCCTGCTCTGCGGCCTCCCCTAGCTTTTCCGCACAACCCCATTGGAGTGCTTTCTGGAAAGAAAACAGTGACTTCTGCTTTAAAGACTACAGTCCCGAATGCTAGCTCAGACTGATGAAGCCTTCAGTTACGATCTGGAAAAGACAGAGACGTCCCCTCCCACTGTGGCAGATGGCACTGGAAGTACCTCAGAGGTTGCCCACCCCCACCTCCTCTGTTTCACAGAAGTGGAAATCTGAGAGCAGAGACGGGACCTGGGTTCCTCCCACGGTCCTGGACCCTGCGGTCCCCGCTCCCAGACCATGTTCTTTTTGTTTCCTCCAGCATCCTTACCTGCCTTCAATGACTCTAAAAGCAATGGAGGCTCTGCCTGTTACGGGAGACTCAGGTTTGACTAGGAAACAGAACACGTCTCAGGGATCTGGGAAACAGGAGCGCCATCCCTAAGACGCCAAGGGCCAGGCTTCACTGCTGGGTTTAGGCTCTGACGCACAGCTCCATGCTGGGAGGTTCTGTGGCCTCCCTGAGTCTCAGCTGCTCCAGCTCCACACTTGGCATCAGACCACACAGGCCTTGCTGGAGTCGTTGTGAAGGTTGATGTAATCCTTATAAAACTCTGTTAGCTATGCAGAAGAAAGCCACAACTGTGTCTAGAAATGACGGAGTGCCAGCCACTCAGCCACACTCCTCCGCCCAGCTTCGTTTATCAGATGCTGCTGTGCTTCAGCCAGTTCAGCAATTTCTGTCATCAGTTAACTAAGCGTTCTGTCTCACCACCCGCCCCCCTCACCCCGGTCATCCTTAACTCGGTTGATTCAAAGGACTTAGTCTAGTCTCTGGCGTTTCAAAATAAGATCTTTACCACTTAAGATCTCTGTACCTTGATTACTCCGTTTGCCGAATGAGGGAAATAGGACTATGGTGAGGATTAAACAAGTTAATATTTGCGGAACAGGGTCTGATACACAGAATATACTCGATAAGCGTTAGTACTATTAGCGTAACTAGCTGAAAGTGGATGATCGTATGTGACTATAGGCGCTCAATTAAGGGAATAACTGGCTCTCCTCAGTTTACGTTTGCTTCCGAGGGACACGCTGATGGTTTCTTGGATGAAGTAACAAGGCTTCATGCCTACAGAGCTACAGTCGTGACCACAGGAAGAGAACTGGTCCGTCCAGGCCCCGAGATCTCTCAGTTTCCCATTCAAAATTTGCTTTCTGGGCTGTCTTGTTCGACATTACAGCCTCAGCATCCACGTACTCAGTCAATACTGGCTTTTGAATGAATGAAAACATTTATGAATCTAGTTAAAGACATAGAAACCGAGGATGGCGCCAAGGAAGGGAGTCTGGCTGTCCCTGTAGATTTTCCAGGAAAAAGGAGATCAAGTATAATTGCTTTACAACATGGTGTTAATTTCTGCTGTACAAGAAATGAATCAGCTATAAGGATACATTTATCCCCTCCCCCGGGGACTTCCCTCCCACCTCCACGCCCACTAGTCCCACTCGTCCTGACAGAGCGTGGAGCGCCCTGTGCTACGCAGCAGCTTCCCGCTGTCTGTTTCACACGTGGGAGTGCACACATGTCAAGCCCAGTCTCCCAGGCCTCGCGTCCGCGGGTCCCTTCTCTGTGTCTGCGACTCTATTCCTGCCCTGCAGATAGGGCCATCTGCATCATTTTTCTAGATCCCACGCATATGCGCTAGTGTACGATATTTGTTCTTTCTTTCTGACCTATTTCACTCCATGTTCATCGGCAGCTCTACAAATGACGGTTTCGTTCTGTTTAGTGGTCGAGTAGCGCCCCGTTGTAAATACGCGCCACGTCTTCCTCATCCATTCACTTGTCTCTGGACAATGAGGCTGTCTCCATGTCCTCCTGGCTGTTGCAAACGGTGCTGCAGTGAACACTGGGTTCATGTGCTCTTTTGAATCATGGTTTCCTCAAGGTAGCAAATCAACTTTTAAAACAGAGAGGAGGAGGAATAGACGTGTAGGAATAGTGTCACTGTTGCTTGATGGATAGATTCCAAACCTGGAGATAAAACATAGAGGGCTAGCTGTGCAGCTGGACAAACTGGCCCAAAGAATCTCTGGGTTTTGTTTCTGTTTTTAATGAAGTCAGATACCTCAAGAAGGCAGCGGAGAGCATTTCTTTTTGACCGTGATACTCTGCAGAGATTCCCAGTTGTTAAAAGGGATCATTCTAAAGGTATCACAAAGAGCACCCTATTACAGTGTCTGTCTCCCTGAAAGCGAATCCTTCTTCTTTGTACTCAGAGTGTTTCTCTGTTAATAACAGCCTCCTCCGATGACCCCAGGTTTCACAGCCTCCCTAGAAGTAAAAGTTGCTCTTTGTGTAGGCATTTTATTCCCATTCCTACACACACTCCTCCCCAGTGGGGTCATAGTTGGGCCACCGCTACTAAATGCCTCACCACTGAGTCAAAGGACAGGTCAGAGCAGCTGTCTGTGCTGCCTTCTCCCCCTCGTCGCGTTTATTTAGGTTGACATCGTTGTCAATAAAACTCAGCGAGCATTTACGCAGAGCCCCACTCCTGCTCAGTCACAGGCGGCAGCGAGCGGGTTGGGTGTGGTTTCTGGCCTGGAGCATCTTGCACCGGCTTGCAGATGGTTTTGGAGCTGGGTGAAATGCTTTGGCATCTCCCTTCAACCTTTGCAGACTATGGTGGTAGTAGTTTAGTCGCTCAGTTGTGTCTGACTCTTGTGGCCCCACGGACTGATTGTAGCCCACCAAGCCCCTCTGTCCATGGGATTTCCGGGCTGTGAGTTTCTCTTAATTACTTGTCACTTTATGATTTGGCTGAAGGTGAACTTGAGCACATTCAATCAAACAGAAGGCTCTAGGAAACCGGTTCCCCTAACTGCATGTTCCTCTGTACTTTACGCGCACTTACCTCTTTTATCACGTCGTGTTGTATTTATTCATGAGCATGTCAGCCTCCGTAATCTGGGGAGGGAGGAAAGGTGCCCAGGGAGTGGAGCCAGGAAGCATGTGCTTGCTTTTGAAGCGAGACTCAGGTGTGAATCAACCATGCAATCCTGCCCGTGCAAGTTAATCTCTCTGACCCTCAGTCCCCATCTAGGGTTGAAAGGTAATAATGACTACGTCACAGCATGGATGTGTGAATGAAGGGACTTATTATACGCATGTGCTTTGTTAATTATTACCCATATACTGATTTTACTCTCCCCCCCAAGTGATCTAGCAGAAGGCCTTACCTATGATAAATACCTTATTAATATGCATTACATTATTGAAAAATGACACCAACCATCCTGTGATGTATTATTCTTGTCGTTCACATTCCTTTTGTAGCCCACATCCTTAGCTAGGCCTATCTGTAATGCCCTCTATGTTTGGGGAGAGTATTTGTAGGAATCAAACAGGGTCAAAGGGGCCTGCTCGCCAGTGAAGCTATCCTTTTGGATAGTAGGGTCCGAAGCACTCTTCCCAACCCCCTACTTCATATGTCCTGCTTCTATCTTAAAGGGCAGAAAGCACCAGAGAAGCCGCTCTAGTTAAAACATTGTCCGTAAGGACTTTCCTGGAGGTCCAGCGGTTAAGACTCCATGCTTCCACTGCAGCGGGTGTGGGTTCCAGCCTTGATTGGGAAAGAAAGATCCTATGTGCCACAAGGCCAAAATGAAACAAAAAGGACTCTGGAGTAAGACAGTCCTGGGACCAAATCTTTACTTGTAGTGTGATGTGGGGTAATTTTCAAGTTTTTCTTAGCTTTCCATTTTGTGTGTGTGTGAAACGAAGATAACAAGGATTGAACAAAGACTGAAATTAGATTATGCCAGCATTCCAATCCCAAACAAGTTCAGTTCAGTCGCTCAGTTGCATCCGACTCTTTGCAACCCTATGAATCGCAGCACGCCAGGCCTCCCAGTCCATCACCATCTCCTGGAGTTCACTCAGACTCACATCCATCGAGGCAGTGATGACATCCAGCCATCTCATCCTGGGTCATCCCCTTCTCCTCCTGCCCCCAATCTCTCCCAGCATCAGAGTCTTTTCCAATGAGTCAACTCTTTGCATGAGGTGTCCAAAGTACTGGAGCTTCAGCTTCAGCATCATTCCTTCCAAAGAAATCCCAGGGCTGATCTCCTTCAGAATGGACTGGTTGGATCTCCTTGCAGTCCAAGGGACCCTCAAGAGTCTTCTCCAACACCACAGTTCAAAAGCATCAATTTTTCGGTGCTTAGCCTTCTTCACAGTCCAACTCTCACATCCATACATGACCACTGGAAAAACCATAGCCTTGACTAGACGGACCTTAGTCAGCAAAGTAATGTTTCTGCTTTTGAATATGCTATCTAGGTTGGTCATAACTTTTCTTCCATGAGTAAGTGTCTTTTAATTTCATGGCTGCAATCACCATCTGCAGTGATTTTGGAGCCCAAGAAAATAAAGTCTGACACTGTTTCCACTGTTTCCCCACCTATTTCCCATGAAGTGATGGGACCAGATGCCATGATCTTTGTTTTCTGAATGTTGAGCTTTAAGCCAACGTTTTCACTCTCCGCTTTCACTTTCATCAAGAGGCTTTTTAGTTCCTCTTCACTTTCTGCCATAAGGGTGGTGTCATCTGCATATCTGAGGTTATTGATATTTCTCCCGGCAGTCTTGATTCCAGCTTGTGCTTCTTCCAGCCCAGGGTTTCTCATGATGTACTCTGCACAGAAGTTAAATAAGCAGGGTGACAATATACAGCCTTGACGTACTCCTTTTCCTATTTGGAACCAGTCTGTTGTTCCATGTCCAGTTCTAACTGTTGCTTCCTCACCTGCATATAGGTTTCTCAAGAGGCAGGTCAGGTGGTCTGGTATTCCCATCTCTTTCAGAATTTTCCACAGTTTATTCTGATCCACACAGTCAAAGGCTTTGGCATAGTCAATAAAGCAGAAATAGATGTTTTTCTGGGACTCTCTTGCTTTTCCCATGATCCCGCGGATGTTGGCAATTTGATCTCTGGTTCCTCTGCCTTTTCTAAAACCAGCTTGAACATTAGGGAGTTCACGGTTCACATATTGCTGAAGTCTGGCTTGGAGAATTTTGAGTATTACTTTACTAGCATGTGAGATGAGTGCAATTGTGAGGTATTTTGAGCATTCTTTGGCATTGCCTTTCTTTGGAATTGGAATGAAAACTGACCTTTTCCAGTCCTGTGGCCACTGCTGAGTTTTCCAAATGTGCTGGCATATTGAGTGCAACACTTTCACAGCATCATCTTTCAGGATTTGAAACAGCTCAACTGGAATTCCATCACCTCCACTAGCTTTGTTCGTAGTGATGTTTTCTAAGGCCCACTTGACTTCACATTCCAAGATGTCTGGCTCTAGGTGAGTGATCATGTCATCATGATTATCTGGGTTGTGAAGATCTTTTTTGTACAATTCTTCTCTGTATTCTTGCCACCTCTTCTTAATATCTTCTGCTTCTGTTAGGTCCAGACCATTTCTGTCCTTTATTGAGCCCATCTTTGCATGAAATGTTCCCTTGGTATCCCTAATTTTCTTGAAGAGATCTCTAGTCTTTCCCATTCTGTTCTTTTCCTCTATTTCTTTGCATTGATTGCTGAAGAAGGCTTTCTTGTCTCTTCCTGCTATTCTTTGGAACTCTGCATTCAGATGCTTATATCTTTCCTTTTCTCCTTTGCTTTTCGCCTCTCTTCTTTCCACAGCTATTTGTAAGGCCTCCCCAGACAGCCATTTTGCTTTTTTGCATTTCTTTTCTATGGGGATGTCTTGATCCCTGTCTCCTGTACAATGTCACGAACCTCATTCCATAGTTCATCAGGCACTCTATCTGTCAGATCTAGACCCTTAAATCTCATGGAGAAGCTCTATACAGTCAACAAAAACAAGACCGGGAGCTGACTGTGGCTCAGATCATGAACTCCTTATTGCCAAATTCAGACTTAAAGAAAGTAGGGAAAACCGCTAGACCATTCAGGTATGACTTAAATCAAATCCCTTATGATTATAAGGCAAACAAAGGCAATGTCAAAGAAGGTTCAAACTACTGCACAATTGCATTCATGTCACACGTTAATAAAGTAATGCTCAAAATCCTCCAAGCTAGGCTTCAACAGTATGTGAACCAAGAATTTCCAGATGTTCAAGCTGGATTTAGAAAAGGCAGAGGAACCAGAGATCAAATTGCCAACATCTGTTGCATCATAGAAAAAGCAAGAGAATTTCGGAGAAACATCTACTTATGCTTTATTGACTATGCTAAAGCCTTTGACTGTGTGGATTACCACAAATTGTGGAAAATTCTTCAAGAGATGGGAATACCAGACCCTTATCTGCCTCCTGAGAAATTTGTATGCAGGTCAAGAAGCAACAGTTAGAACCGGACATTGAACAACGGACTGGGTCAAAATTGGGAAAGGAGTACGTCAAGGCTGTATATTGTCACCCTGCTTATTTAACCACATGCAGAATATATCATGTGAAGTGCTGGACTGGATGAAGTCCAAGCTGGAATCAAGAATGCTGGGAGAAATATCAACAACCTTGATATGCAGATGACACCACCCTTATGGCAGAAAGTGAAGAGGAACTAAAGAGCCTCTTGATGAAGGTGAAAGAGGAGAGTGAGAAAGCTGTCTTAAAACTAAACATTCAAAAAACAAAGATCATGGCATCCAGTCCCATCACTTCATGGCTAATAGAGGGGGAAACAATGGAAACAGGGACAGACTTTATTTTCTTGGGCTCCAAAATCAGTGCAGATGGTGACTGCAGCCATGAAATTAAAAGACACTTGCTCCTTGGAAGAAAAGCTATGACCAACCTAGACAGCATATTAAAAAGCAGAGGGTTGACTTTGCTGATAAAGATCTATCTAGTCAAAGCTATGGTATTTCCAGTAGTCATGTATGGATGTGCGAGTTGGACCATAAAGTTGAGCCCGGAAGCTCAGAAGAATTGACACTTTTGAACTGTGTGGTGCTGGAGAAGACTCTTGAGAGTCCCTTGGACTGCAAGGAGATCAAACCATTCAATCCTTAAGGAATTCAGCCCTGAATATTCATTGGAAGGACTGATGCTGAAGCTGAAGCTCCAATGGTTTGGCCTGAGGCAAAGAACCGACTCATTAGAAAAGACCCTGATGCTGGGAAAGATTGAGGGCAGGAGGAGAAGGGGGCGACAGAGGATGAGATGGTTGGATGGCATCACTGACTCAAGGGACATGAGTCTGAGTAAACTCTGGGAGTTGGTGATGGACAAGGAGGCCTGGCGTGTGGCAGTCCATGGGGTCGCAAAGAGTCGGACGCGACTGGCTGAGCAACTGAATTGAACTAAAAATTAGACAACGTTCTGAAAGGAGATATTGAGAGAAATGAATTAAAGAAGCCCAACAAGCATGAACATCACTTGAGCAACTCCTATGGGCTGAGCCCCACGCGCGTGCGGGAGACAGACGCTGTCACCGGCGGGAGCGAGACGGCTGCGTGCAGGAGCCCGTGCCGAGACGACAAGAACACGGTGCTGGGCGTGTGTGGGGGGAACGAGGGGAGCGCCCGCCTGACAGCCCCGTCCGGGAGGGCTTCCAGCAGGAGGTGATTCCTGCGAGACGGGCGGGTCGTGTGGGTGTGAGCCGAGGCTCCGGAGGGAGCACAGAGAGCCGGGAGGCAGGCGTCTGACAGGAGCCCGTTCTTCTCTGACAAATGGAGCCACGAGGGTTTGCGGACGCCAGCCTCGCGCTCGCAGGAACTGGCACGCCGCGTCCCGACGCGCCGAGGCTGCGCCCTCCCGAGGGAGGCCGCTGAAGCGGAGAGAGCCGAGTCCTCGACCCGGGTCAAGCGCCCAGTCACCCCGCTTGAGCTCTGTACCTCTGCGGCCCGCCAGCGATGACACCCACCCCCAGGGGCCCCTCGAGGACGAGACGGGACGCAAAGTGTGCGTCCCCGAACAAGTATTTCAATAAACAGCAGCTCTCTGTGCCTCAGCACAGTGTCGCGAAAGCCCGAAAGCCCCAGCGAGGCCCGCATCCCCGTTTCCTCCCCCCGCGCGCCGGCAGGGCCAGCGGCCGCCGCGCGCCGCGCCCGGACGCCGGGACGCGCACTCGCGAGGCCCGCCGCGCGGCCGCGCCCACCGCGCATGCTCCGCGGGTCGCCGGGACCCCGCCGGGCGGCGGGCGGGGCGGGCTGCGCGAGGGCGCATGCGCAGACGGCGCCGCCGCGCGGTCCCAGTGCGGCAGCCGGAAAAAACCGCAGCGGCGGCGGCTGAGGCGGCGAGCGCGGGCGGCCGCAGGCGGAGCGCGGGCCGGGGCTGGCCGGGCGGGGCCCGAGCGGCGGGCTGACGGCGTCCGCGCGGCGGCGGAGGGCGAGCGCGACGAGGGGCGACTGCCGGCGCCGGCGCCGCAGGGACTTGGACGTTCTCGGCTCCGTCGGCGCCGGGCGGGGGCCGCCCGACTCCCCCGACCGCGTCTCCCCGGCGAGGCCGCGGGGCTCCGGCCGGCGGGGCGCCCCTCGGCGGGCCGCGCGCGGAGGGCGGCGCGATGGCTGGACGGCCCCCGCGACGTGACCGCTGAGGACGCCCCCGCCGCGCCCGGGCCCGGCCGCGCCGAGACAAAGGGGAGGCGCCCGCACGCGCGTTCGCGGGAGGCTCGCGGGGCGGCCGGACGCGGCGTCGCCTCGCCCCGGGCCGGGCGCGCGGGGCCTGCCCGATGCTCTGAGCGGCCCGGGGACTCCGGCCGGGACCCCGACCCCCCCCCGGCCCCGCGGCCGGCCGCGCCATGTGAAGGGTGGGCCGGCGCCCGGAGCGCGTGAGGATGGGGGATGCCGCGGACCCTCGGGACGGGAGGAGGACGTTCATTGTTCCGGCCATCAAGCCCTTCGACCACTACGACTTCTCCAGGGCCAAGATCGCCTGCAATCTGGCCTGGCTGGTGGCCAAGGCCTTCGGGACAGGTAGGCGGTGGCCGCCCCGTGCCTCCCTCCCCCGCAGCTGCGCGCATCCCGGTTTTGTTTCCGTCCTCTGGTCCCCCCCCCTCCTCGCCTGGCTCGGCGCACTGGCTCGGGGACGCGATGGGCGATGCGAGGAGGAGAAGGGGGGGGTAACGCCGGCTTGCTCTTCGGTCAAGAGCCTCTGGTTTGGGCAGGTGGGATGCGCCAGATTTTTTATTGGACAGCAGAAGTGGATGTTTGCTGTTTTTTGTGTCCCCCCCCCCCCTCCAGTGACCAANGAAGTGGATGTTTGCTGTTTTTTGTGTCCCCCCCCCCCCTCCAGTGACCAATTTTGTCACGTTTTTACACGGGGTGGTTTTCATTTGTGGTGTTTTCCTCATTGTGCTGCGTTCATTTCCCCCGCAGTCATAGCTGTGATTACAGCGCCGAGAAATCTGAGTTGGTTTCGTTATTATTGGAAGGAGGTGGCTGGCACACAGACGACATTGATTCTGACATTTGTAACCATGGCTGCGAGTCAAGCTCTGTGGGCTGTACGGTGGCCCCCGGCCGAGTGCAGGTTTTTAGTTTTGTGGTCCTTCTTTAAGCCTGTGTCTTCCCGTACACGGTCCAGGCTCTGTTAGACCAGTTATTTAAACCCAGTATTTAGCTTGCTGACTGTCACGTACTGTTTTCATTTCGTGTTCAGGCACATTCCTTTTTCCAAACATTTTGGCTTCATGAATTAAGAGAAACAACAACTCCCTACTGTGGGATTAAAAAAAAAAAATGTTTTTTTAATGGAGTTTTTTGAGGGCATGTGCTGTTGACACAAACTGTATAGCACAGTGGAAGTTAGACACTCCCACCTTAACTCAGTCTTTGCAAAATAACAGGAAAAGGGCCTCCTGTGCAATTCCTTGACTGGTGCTTTAGCAGCCCCTGTTGTGGAGCTCTGAAAGCTTTAGCGTTTCACTCGGAGAGTTTTCCATGAAGGTGGTGTCGTCTGATAGCTTTGATTCATTCTGTAAGATTTCTGTGCCCTAGTTAATAAATTTTGGATACGTAAAATATCTTTTGAAAAGTTCCTTAGTATTTACAGACTTTTCTCCAGATGTTAAATACAGGGTTTTTTGTTTTTTTGTTTTTTTTTTGAGGGTAAGAGGATGGCTTATTTCCAGTTTTAGGACCATGAAAATATGTGGGTAAATGGTTTAATTCATTCTTAACTGTTCAAACATACACAGCTGAATACATACACAGGTAACTAGCAGGACTGCATATTTAGTTAGCGAAAGAATCTCAGCGTTTAGAAAATTATTTGAATTAGTTTTGAGGGAAACTTCACCTTACTGGGATTTGATGTTTATGACAGCTTTTGTTTTATTTGAATTCTCATGCTTTGTATTGAAGTAGAAAGATGTGAAAGGTTTTAAAACTGGCATCAGGAGTAAATATAGTAAAAATTTACTTTGAAACAATTTAGATCTTAGAGATTTTGTTGAAACTGAATGTGTAGAGTAGCACCTGGGAGGAAGCACAAAGTGTTAGAGTATTGTTGTTTCCTGAAGCTAATACCCATTTAGAGGAGAAATGGAAGCTATTTAAGTACTTAGAAAAGATGGAATAAGAGAAATTTATATTCCCACCTCTGTGGAAAAGCAGTGTGCACAAAATGGGATGCAGAGGGCATAGCAAAATATTTTCTTTCCTCCTGAAACTGAGAAGAATCTTGTAGTGCAGATGGCCATGTTGCCCTGGATTCGTGAGGGTTCCTGACCAGAAAAAGGCCTGCTCTCTGGGCACATGTCGGGCAGGTTTGCTAGATTCTGGACCTCTTGAGGAGCAGGCGTTGAACCTGCTTGGAGGAGAAGAGAAGAGGAAGAAGCAGAGCACCCGTGGAATGTGTTGTGTGCGGGAGACCTGTGAGATGCTGTGCGTTCTGTTGTACGCTCAGGGCCCACAGCAGCTCTGATGTAGGTAGCCTGCTCCTCATCTAAAAATGCAAGGTCCCCAGTGCAGAGAGAGGTTAAACAGCTTCCCCATGGTCACACTTTGAATACGGGCAGACATGAGCTTTGACTTGAGTGTCTGACTCTAAAGGGTTGGGTGTGGGTGGAGCAGGCACACCTCTTCTGTGTCTGATGCTTCAAACACACTGCTCTGTTAGTCCCACAGCATCCCTCTGGAAGGATAGTGTTCTCATTTCACAGATGAGGGAACAAGCTCAGACCCGTTCGCCCAAGATTAAACATCTGGCGGGTCCTGCAAGTCTTTCCTCCTTCCGCCACTCTGCAGAATAAGCCTCTTATCTGCCAGGTGTGCAAAATGTCCGTGTAGTACATGTTAAAAGTCTTATTTGCTTATTTGTTTTCTTTAAATAACGGCAGATATTACCCTCAGATGGTTTAGATGAATGACGTTGGCACTTACATTTGTCTTGGCAGCGATTGGCATGGATAAAAGTCAGATTCAAAATGGAATGAAAAACAAGCTTAAAAAACCATAAGAAAGTCACTTGCTGCTGCTGCTAAGTCGCATCAGTCGTGTCTGACTCTGTGCAACGCTCTAGACGGAAGCCCACCAGGCTCCTCTGTCCCTGAGATTCTCCAGGCAATAATACTGGAGTGGGGTGCCATTTCCTTCTCCAGTGCAAAAGTCACTTAGTGAGGAGAAATCAGTGTATTATTATGAAGGTTATGTATGTACATTTTGTTTATTCTTATTCAACAGTCTTTCAAAGTATAAACTTACATGGGATGAGTGGAAAAAAGGTAAGGGTTCATTTCTTTGGATGTAAATTGTCTGCATTTGCTGCAGACACTGTTTTATGACAGGTGTTAGCAGACAGCATATTTCAGAGGTATTGCCTAGTGGTATTCAGTGAATCATTCAGAACACTAGCTCCCTTTTAAGTTATGACTTAAGAACATCCCTTCTTTAACGATGGCATGTAGGATTCTCAGGTGCTGATTTAGTCTTTTTCTGTGAGAAACTTTACCTTTTGACATACTAAATTTTAGAACTATATATCGGAAAACTCATTTAAGATGATAGTTGGAAATCAATTGTGGGCATAGTATGAAGTTATTGAACTTAGCACTGGCATTGTTATACCTAGAGAGCAGACGGAGTACTTAACTTAATTCGAGCTTGGAATCATATTCTTTTTCTTTACACTGAAAATGTTCCAGATAACCCAAATCTTAATAGTTTATTTTGTGGGAGGAGGCAGATACAGCTTCGGTCAAATGAAGAACAAGTTTGTTTAGGTGAATTTTATTCAGTGAGCGGGTAAGATGCTTACCTTAAGCAGACTGCAGAAGGAAAAGTTGAACTGTGCTGGGTCTGGTGTATCTGAGTAGCTTCGCCCGTCTATGCGGCGGTATAGCTTTGCTCTAAGTTTGCCAGGTTCTCACATCTGGAGTCCTCTTTCCTTGGTCGTGTAACCTGGGCAATGGCAGGGAAAATGCCGCTTGTTTACCCTAGCGCTGGGCCACCAGGGAATTGCCAGCGTTTGTTCTTCGCGTAGAGCTTAAGACCCCCTTCCTGGTGTCGCTTCATCATTCCAGCCTCATCACCTGTCTTCCTCCCTTTCGCACCATGCAGTATGTGGTGTGAACTACAGAGTGTACACAGCAGAGCATAAAATCGTCTGCTAATGTGTGTGTGTGCTAAGTCACTTCAGTCGTGTCCAGCGCTTTGTGACCCCGCGGACTGCAGCCCACCAGGCTCCTTTGTCTGTGGGGTTCTCCAGGCAGGATGCTGGAATGGGCTGCCACGCCCTCTCCTGACCCAGGGCTTGAACCTGGATCTCTTACATCTCTTACGCTGAAGGCCAAGCTCTTCACCACTGATGCCGCCTGGGGGCCCCTCTGCTACTATCAGTTCAGTCCAGCCGCTCAGTCGTGTCCAGCTCTCTGCGACCCCATGGACTGCAGCACGCCAGGCCTCCCTGTCCATCACCAACTCCCAGAGTTTACTCAAACTCATATCCCTTGAGTCAGTGATGCCATCCAACCATCTCATCCTCTGTCGCCCCCTTCTCTTCCCGGCTTCAATCTTTCCCAGCATCAAGGTCTTTTCTAATGAGTCACTTCTTCGCATCAGGTGGCCAAAGTATTGCAGCTTCAGCATCAGTCCTTCCAGTGAATATTCAGAACTGATTTCCTTTAGGATTGACTGGTTTGATCTCCTTGCACTCCAAGGGACTCTGAAGAGTCTTCTCCAACACCACTGTTCAAACGCATCAATTCTGCGCTCAGCTTTCTTTATGGTCCAAATCTCACATCCACACATGACTACTGGAAAAATCATAGCTTTGGCTATATGGACCTTTGTTGGCAAAGTAATGTCTCTGCTTTTTAATATGCTATTTATCTGCTATTTTTATTTAATATGCTTTTTTATCTGATACTATAAATACTCCTTATTATGTTTCTTTGTATATCTCAATACATTTTGTCAAAATCCTGCATGAGACCTGACTCTCATGCACGTGTGAAGTTGTGATCTCAGTGGCCAGCACTGTGGTGAAAGGAGCCTGGAGCAGAGAGGCCGGTTTGGGAAGTTCTCGCAGGAGTCTGGGCATGAGGTCGTGGGAGCTGAGGTGGCAGCATGGAAACGCCGGTGATGTTTATGGAGTTCTCCCCGTGTGTCAGCCTCTTTCTGTGTTTCTTCTCATTTCCTCATAACAGCCTTGAGAGGTGGAAGCTGTGCAGGGCCGCTGATGAGGACATGAGGCCCAGGGGCTCAGCGCCTCGCCCCACACCACCCCGCGTACAGCTGTGTGTTCTGCGTCTGTTCAGCTGCCCTCTTCACCACTGTCCTGTATGCCCACTGTTCCTGTTAATCCAGGAGTCGGATTAACAGAAAAGAGGCAAAGGTAGAAAAAACGCTGCCGAGACCTAGTCCCTGGTGTTCTAAAGGGCTGGATTTGGGAGGCCTGGGTGGGGGGCGCAGTCACCTGAAGTTGTAAGGAGAACGGGTTACTTGAGCTTTGGTGTTGGTGACTGGAGCGGCCAGTGGGAAGGGGAAGTCAGCTTTGTTCTGGGGAACCTTGAACTTCATGTGTTGGCCAAACATGTCATCTGAGGAATCCAGTAAGGTAGGCAGCTGTGAATGTGGGTATGGAGGAGGGCTGACCAGGCGAGGCTACAGAATAGCAGTTTGGGAATCTTCTGTGTGTGAAGTGTCATTGAACTGGGAAGGAGATGAGACATAGAGGGAGAGAGGATTTGAGACAGAATCTAGGGTAGCGAACACTGAGAATTGTTTCGGAAGGAGGCTGAAGAAGAGAAGTTGGAATTAGAGCAGTCCGAGTTAGGAGGAGAATTAAGAAGGTGTAAAAACACTGAGGCCCTGGAAGGGGAACGTTTCCAGTGGGTGGTCTTCTTAGCTGGGCCAGAGGCTGCAGGTGTGTGAGCCGGGCCTGTCTGCTAAGAGCTTGTGCTGTCGTGCAGAGGTGCGGTCAGTGTGTGACCATCGCAGAGTTCAGGTGAAACCCTGGAGCTGCGGAGCTGGCCAGGGCCCTGGGGAAGGGGAGGCGCTGGGGACCCGTGGAGGGCGCTGGCTTTCTCAGCAGTCTGTGAAGAAAGCCGGGGCAGTGGAGATGGTGGGGGCGGGGAGGGAGGCGGGCCGAGTGGAGAGTAGGCGCGGCAGGCAGAGCCCATGGTGCGAGTGCAGGTAGGGAGCCCAGAGCTGGGTGTGTCAGCGCAGCAGCGGAGACCTGAGCTTGCAGGAGGCCTCTGTGCTGAGTGCAGGAGATCTAGCTTGAAAGGTGAGCTGGGCTTGCTTGAGGGGTCACGCTAAGGAATGTGGTGTTTATTTAGTAGATAAGTAAATTATCCTAGGCACGTTCAATTTCTTTTAGAAAGCCACTATAATTTATTGAACACATACTTTGTGTCAGATATAGTTTTGAGCATTTTATATGCATTATTTTTTTTAATTCTGAGAAGGACCCTACTAAGTAGATACTGTATTTCTTCATTTGCAACTGTGAGGCAGGGCCCCCCACTGCAGCACGGCTGTCTGGATCCTTGTTGTGGGTAGCAGCTTGTGCGTCATAGGAGTTCAGCAGCACCCACTCCCAGCTCGTTCCTTCAAACTACTTTCTAGCTCTGAAATGGGGAGTGTGAGCTAATTTCTAAGTACTTTAGGCTCTTGAAGTGAAATATATCTGAAATGGCATTTGTCCTCAGCAAAGGAAAGTTTCAGAGTAGATGGTCTCATTTTCTCTGCTGGCATTTCACTGCTTCTTCCAAGATTCTCTTCCAGCTTCTTGTCTTCCATTCTCTCTCTCCCTTTCTTTTAATGACATTCAAATTACGAGATTGCTGACTTGTAAATTTTTCTCTGATTGGTGCATTTTGTAGAATTTTGTATTGTAACAGATTCTGAAACAGCAGAACTATCCTTTTTTTTTTTTTAAAAAAAGCTATCTGCCTCCCCCCTGCCTTTTTTTAAAATTGGTTTTAGAGGGCTTGACTGTAAGTCCTTGAAATTTTACTTTTGACACCTCATTATATTTGAAGAGGTGAGACAGGCATAGATTCACGAGTCCAGAGGTACAGAAGGTGGATTTAGTGGGAAGTTGCCTGGACACAGAGAAGGAAAGATGATATTGTGGGGAGTGTTAAGAGTGATTTTTTTTTTTTTTTTTAACTCAGGAATGGCCCCTACTCCAGGGTCCTCTCATGTCCCACACAGGCCAGGGCTCTTCCCAGCATCACAGAAAGTGCTCCGCTCTTCTCTTACACCCTTCTTTCTCTTTGAATAGACAAAGCTGCTCAATGGTAGGAGATCTCAGATATATATATCAACAGTAAACTTCCATGTACTCTTTACCCTACCTCCACAGTCAACAGCTCATGGCCAACCTTGATTTATCTGTCCCCTTGCCCGTTATTTGAAGCAAATCCCTGCCATCCAGTCATTTCATCAATAAATGTACGAGTGTCTCCAAAAGTCCCTTTCTTGTTTTTACTGACGTTTAGTTGCTTGGCAGTGTTGCGTTAGCTCCTGCTATGCGCAGAGCGCCTGGCAGAGCTCCTGTGCTCACAGCAGGCCTCAGCGCTGCCTGCTTCATGCGTGGTGCCCAGAGTGGGTGTCCATCCCAGCCTCCCAGCTCACGTCCCCCCAGTGTCCTGTGTGTGTCTCTCTCTCTGTGTCTGTTTCTCTTTGCAGCTAGGCTCACCTGCACCGTTTTTCTAGATCCCGTATACATGCGTCACGGTGCGGCGTTTTCTCTTCTGACACTTCTCTCTGTGTGATGGCCTCTAGGCCCACCCATGTCTCTGCAAGGACACAGCTTCATTCCTTTCTGTGGCTGAGTAGTACTCCCTGGGGTACTTCTCTCTGTGTGATGGCCTCTAGGCCCACCCATGTCTCTGCAAGGACACAGCTTCATGCCTTTCCGTGGCTGAGTAGTGTCCCTGGGGTATTTCTCTCTGTGTGATGGCCTCTAGGCCCATCCATGTCTCTGCGAGGACACAGCTCCATGCCTCCCGTGGTGAGTAGTGTCCCTGGGATATACGTGCCACGTCTTCTTGATCCGTTCCTCTGTCAACGGACATATGGGCTGCGTCTGTGCCTTGGCCGTCGTGAGCGGTGCGGCCGTGCGCACTGGGTGCGTGTGTCGTCTGCTGTGGAGGGGCTCCCTGCTCACACGCGACTGCAGCCTCGCCATCGTCCTGCACTCCTCGTCACCGCTCATGCTTTCGCCTCCTTTGTCTCCCAGTTCATTTGTCCCAGTCAGTGTCGGATCAGGGCCGTCTTTGCCATTTGCTCTCTCTCTCTCTGGGGAAGGAAATGGCAACCCTCTCCAGTACTCTTGCCTGGAGAATCCCTTGGACAGAGGAGCCTGGTGGTCTACAGTCCATGGGGTCGCGAGAGTCAGATACAACTGAGCGACTGACACGCACACATCTCTCTCTTCCCTTTTTTTTTTTTTGGCCCCCTGTATTTCTTATATACTGACAGCTAAATTAAATGGATTCATGTTTGATTTTTTTTTTTTTGCATACTTCATAGGTTTTTGTACTTCCACCAGGAGGCACTTAATGTCTCGTTATTTCTCTTTCTGTCATGACTTCTTCATTTGTTACTTGGAATATTCTTCCCTGAATTAAGTGTCTGGGTACCCTGGGGGGAAATGTCCTCGATGAACCCTAGCCTCCAGGTGCACTGCCAGGCACCCACCCCAAAGGTCATAGAGCAGAAAAGCTCACAAACCGGGTCAGAGTGCTTATATCGCACGGTTTGTTAAATCAGTTTGCAGTGGGAAGCGAGGGGCGAAGTGGGGCGGGTTGACACGTGTAGGACAGAGTGGGCCCCCTGCCCTCTGTCCTGAGCTTTGTCCATCGCTTTCTGCTGTAGCAGCCTCACCTAGGGATGGTGTGGTCACACCAGTCGGAGCCGAGGTTGGAACACAGAGGCCCACAGTGACGCAGGCCACACACTCGCTCCATCAGGGAGGCAAGGGACAGCACGCCTGCCGCAGCTTCCCCGCGCGCCAGGCGTGTCGGGAAGCCTGCTGCATCGGCGTGGGCCTCAGGCTGCTGGGGCAGAGGACGCCTGGGCCAGAGTGGGCATCACCAACGGCGGCTCGCTTAGGCATCCAGACTGTGAGGCGCCGTGTGTGTGGCGGTCATTGCCTGTCGTTCGCTTAGTCTCATGCGTATTTAATTATCGGGAATATTTATGCAAGTCTAGCTGAGCTATTTAAAATCCTAAAAGATGGTGCTGTTAAAGTACTGCACTGAGTATGTCAGCAAACTTGGAAAACTCATCAGTGGCCACAGGACTGGAGAAGGTCAGTTTTCATTTTAGTCCCAAAGAAGGGCACTGCCAAAGAATGTTCATAGGATGGTACAGTTGCACTCATTTCACATGCTGGCACACTCAAAATCCTTCAAGCTAGGCTTCAGCAGTACCTGAGCCAAGAACTTCGAAATGTACAAGCTGGGTTTAGAACAGACAGAGGAACCAGAAATCAAATTGGCAACATCCGTTGGATCATGGAGAAAGCAAGGGAGTTCCAGAAAAACATCTGCTTCATTGAAAATTCTTAAAGAGTTGGGAATACCACACCACCTTACCTGCCTCCTGAGAAGCCTGTATGTGGATCAAGAAGCAACAGAGCCAGACATGGAACAACTGACTGGTTCCAAGTTGGGAGAGGAGTATGTCAAGGCTGTATACTGTCACCCTGCTTATTTAACTTAGATGCAGAGTACATCATGCGAAATGCCATGCTGGATGAATCACGAGCTGAAGTCAAGATTGCTGGGAGAAATATCAAAAACGTCAGATACTCAGATGATACCATCTTAATGGCAAAAAGCGAAGAGGAACGAGAGACCCTCTTGATGAAGGTGAAAGAGGAAAGTGAGAAAGCTGACTTACAACTCAACATTTAAAAACCTAGGATCGTGGCATATGGTCCCATCTCTTCATGGCAAATAGCAGAGGAGGAAGTGGGAGCAGCGACAGACTTCATTTTCTTTCACAATCACTGTGCATGGCGACTGCAGCCGTGAAATCAGAAAAGACACTTGCTCCTTGGAAGGGAAGCTATGACAAACCTAGACAGCATATTAAAAAGCAGAGACGTCACTCTGCTGACTAAGATCTGTGTACTTCAAAGCTATAGTTTTTCCAGTGGTCGTGTATGGATGTGAGAGTTGGACCATAAAGAAGGCTGAGCACTGAACAATTGATGCTTTTGAACTGTGGTGTCGGAGAAGACTCTTGAGAGTCCCTTCGACAGCAAGGAGATCAAACCAGTCAATCCTAAAGGAAATGAGTCCTGAATATTCATTGGAAGGACTGATGCTAAAGCTTAAGTGCATTGCTTTGGCCACCTGATGCGAAGAGCTAACTCATTGGAAAAGACCCTCATGCTGGGAAAAAGTGAAGCAGAAGAGGGCGGCAGAGGGATGAGATGGTTGGATGGCATCAGTGACTCGATGGGCATGAATTTGATCAAACTCTGGGAGGTAGTGAAGGACAGGGAAGCCTAGTGTGCTGCAGTCCACAGGGTCGGAAAGCACTGGACACGACCAAGCGAGTGAACAACAACATTGCCTTTCTGTGTACGTACACTGCTCACCACTTACCTTTACGCGATACATTCCTTGAGTTCTGTCTGTGGCTAACAGACTTTTCATTTCCTAGTAGTTACCTATACTTCAAATATCTTTAAAGTTTTCGCATCAATCTTAACAAACGTATGCATTTTTTTTTAGTAGAACTTCGTAGTCTTTAAAGTAAAAGTGCATCTTCTAAGGTAGAGGAGAGGCAGGGTAACTGCTCTGTTCTTGCCGTTTACTGAGGAGAAATTGGGCCAAAGTGATGGGTCAGTGGCCCCTGAGAATCTGGAAGGGAGTGAAGAGTAGGGAGAAAGAACACTTTGAGCTGTGGCGACCAGGTTGTCAGAGGCTGTGCAGGGGACAGGAGCGTGGTCCCGAGGCTGCGTGGCCAGCAGGGGCCCTGCGCGATCCAGGGATGCAGGCAGCCTGGGCCACTTTCCTGGGGGTCAGAGGAAGGCGCTGGATCCTTGCAGAAGTTGGACCTGATTGAAAGCCCTGAGGCTTGGTGTGCTGTGTCACCTGGTCAAGTCTGCCCACGGGAAAGAAGCAGACCGTGACTACAGAAGAGAGTGGCCTGGAGCAGGGCGAGAGTGACATTGCAGAGACAGATGTGGGAGAGAACTGACGCCAAGTGCGAAAGATTGACCTTCCCAACCGGCGTAGTTCAGACGGAGAGTCCTGAGAGCGGCACTGGAGGTGTGTGTTGGGACTGTGGGAAGGGAGGGAGGGCCTTGTTGGGCGTGGTGACGGGTCTGATCTGGGGCTTGAGGGACAGGGAGGCGCCAGTGATGACACCCAGGCCCCAGGCTTGTGCACTTGGAAGGTGCTGTGGATCTGTGATGTGAGGAACACGGGGAGAAGACTGATTTGGGGCGCTTGGAGGTCTCATGACTTTTCTCAGCATAATTTCAAATGTCTGGAAATAGGAGCTCCCCAACACCCGCCACCCAGAGTTACCAGTGGTGGACATTCTGTCCCATTTGTTCTGTGATTCTTTCCCTTTTCCCTGACACAAGAACATGTGTGTGTATGTGTATATACATATATATAATATTTTCGGAACTGTTTGAGAATGAATTAGAGACACTGTATCCTCCACCCCTAAATGCTTCAGGCTGTCTCCTAAGATGAACAGTAAGTCTCAGATAATCTGAAAATTTAAAGAATCGGGAAATTTAGCTTGACGTTATATCTGATCCTGCGTTCACCTTTGCCATTGTCTCAGTGTCCTTTGCTGCTGCTTTCTTCTCTGCCCAGAGCCGCCCTGGACCATGCACCGTGTCTAACTGGCTTGTCTCTGTCAGCTCTGTAACCCGGCTGGCTTGTCAGTCTGTCCTTGTTTTCATGATGCTGGCGTGGTGAAGCCTGCCACCCCGCCGCGTGCGGGGGTGGGCGTCAGGTCCCTGCCTTGGGTGCTGTCTCTTTGCACGAGGAGGCTGGTCCCCGCAGGGCGGCCCCCGCCCCCTGGTCCTCTGACCCCCGTGACGGGGTCTGGCCGCTGGCAGGGTCCCAGCAGGAGCCCCTAGGCAATAAGAAGAACCAGTGCACAGAGCCCTGCCCCGGACAGCAGCAGTGGAGGCCCGGGGGCGGAGGCGCTTCCCTGCACCCCTCGCGGCACCTGCTGCCAGCCCGTCGTCTTTGGCTTTCTTCCCTCTTGTCCTCCGGCGTCTCCTCTCTTTGCCCTCCCTCCCTCCCCGCACCCCCTCCACTGCCCCTTCTCTCCTCCCTGTCTCTCTGGTGGCAGGTGCACCTTGGTGCCCCCTGCCTTCCTGGGGGCCTGGCCCAGGACACCCAGGAGGCACCCGAGGGGAACCACCGGGCAGCCCCGCCCTCTGGTCCCCCACCCTCTGGCCTCCCAGGATGGGACGGCTGGGGGTGGGGGAGACGTGGGAAGTCCCAGCTCTCAGCACCCCCGGCATGTCTGAGCTGCAGTGTCTGTTTGTTTCCTTTATTAAAGTGTGTTTTTATCTTAGAAGAGCTGTAGGCCACTTATTTTACAGAAGGTCCCTCGATGTGGATCTGTCAAACGTGTCTCCATGACAGAGTCAAGTCCCGCAGGTCGGGCAGGGTGACCGCCGAAGCGGCGCTGTGTTTCCAGTGGGTCGTGTCAGAGGCACACGATGTGCATTCAGTTGGTGAGGTGGACTTTAATCTCTCTCTTTAAAAAAACACTATTTCCTTTCGATCGCGCTGGGTCTTTGTTGCTGCCTGTGGGCGCTCTAGTCACGGTGCTTCCCTCGTGGAGCCCGGGCTCTCGCTGCACGAGCCTCAGTAGCTGTAGTGCGCGGGCTCAGTGGTTGTGTCTCGAGGGCCCTGGAGCGTGCGGGCATCAGGAGCTGTGCAGGGCTTAGTGGTTCCTCCTCAGCGTGTGGAATCTTCCCGGACCAGGGGTCGACCGGTGTCCCCTGCGTTGGCAAGTGGGTTCTTATCCACTGTGCCACCAGGCAACTCCAGATTTGACCTCTTGCTTCAGGTGGTATCTGCTGCTTTTCTCCACTGTGAGATTATTATTTTCCATTTTTAATTAAGAAGCAATTTGCGGGGAGATAATTTGAAACATCCTGTTCATCAAACTTCGGCCCACTGACTTAGCACCCACAATGATTCTTGCTTGAGTCAGTTATTACCCCGTTTACTGTATCCCAGTTTTAGTTGGTATTCTGCTACAAGGAAGAGTTTTCCCTTCTTTTTCTTTCACACATTTATTTGGTTACATCAGGATGGACATTCTCCTTCATCCAAGCGGGTTATAATCGCTTGGTGTCACTATTTATTTGATGTTCAGATTGTCTTAGGTTTGGCTGATTGGAGTCTTTGCAGGACTCCTTTCACCCTGCCGCCTGGGCCCCACACCTGGACTCCAGTCTTCTCCCTCCATCCCCTACGTCCTCCCTCCACGAGGTCACCACATCCGGTCCATTTGCCCCCCTGAACGTTTCTAGGACGCACTGACTGTCCAGCTGACAGTGAGTGACCCCGGCCCAGGCGTGCTGGTGCCCACCCCCCAGCCACCCCACCCCACGCCGTCTCCCACACCGAGGGACGCTCCTAGAGTCCAAGTTTGAGATCCTTTCCCGGCTTAACCGCGCAAGAGCCAGGCTGTGGGGCGAGGTCTCTCCGATGGCCCATGAGACGCCCCGCCCCAGGCCCCGCCCTTCCCGCCTGGCCCCGCCCCGGGCCCCGCCTCCAGCAGGCGCGCACGCGCAGTTCCTGCAGCGGCTTTCACTCCGCCCAGACCCGGCCAACNTCCTTTCCCGGCTTAACCGCGCAAGAGCCAGGTTGTGGGGCCAGGTCTCTCCGATGGCCCATGAGACGCCCCGCCCCAGGCCCCGCCCTTCCCGCCTGGCCCCGCCCCGGGCCCCGCCTCCAGCAGGCGCGCACGCGCAGTTCCTGCAGCGGCTTTCACTCCGCCCAGACCCGGCCAACCGCCCCCGCGTCCCAGGCCAGACCTCGCCCGTCTCAACCTGTGCGTGGGGGGCCTGCGGCCCGGCACCGGCCACTGCGCCGCACCGCTGCGGTGACCCACCGTCCCCTCCCGAAGGCCCGCGGCCGCTGTCTCCCGGCGTCTCGGGGCCCGGCCCGCCCGTCACCAGCACTCAGGGAACAAGACGGAGAGACCTCCAGATCTGGGGGCCGGGCAGGACCCGACAGCGGCGGCGGAGGAGGAGGGAGGTTCCCGTGTCACCAACCCGAGGCCGGGGGCACGGGCCCGCGCGGCCCGCGCCCACTGAGCCCCGCGAGGCTGGCGGCGGGAGAGAGCCACGTGAGACTGGGCGTCATTCTGGAGGCGGTTCTTGAGTGGAGGAGCCAGGAGATGAGCTCAGAGATTAAGGAGAGTCTCTTGGAGGCTGGTGCGGGGCAGAGCGGGCAGGGGCCCGGGAGTGACAGGGAGTGACCTGGGCCCGGGAGTGACAGGGAGTGACCTGGGCCCGGGAGTGACAGGGAGTGACCTGGGCCCGGGAGTGACGGGTGACGGAAAGTGATGGGGAGTGAGGGGGGCCGGGGAGTGAGGGGGGCCCGGGAGTGACGGGGGCCCCGAGGGAGCGCAGAGGAGGGGCAGGTGGGGTGCCCATGGAGGACAGGCGGCGGGGCTGGTGTCCGGTCGTGGGCCACGATGAGCCGGGCAGTGGAGCGGGGCTGGCTCTGACACTTGACAGTGACCATCCACACGGGGCGGGGCCTCCCTGAGGGCGACCTGGTGGGCACGGACGGGGTCTCATGACTGGCGATGGGAAAGTCGGACACCGACATTACGGACAGGAGCGAGACCACAGACCCAGATGTGACTTTTCACAGGCATCCATTTATTATAACACATCTCATCAGCGCACATGATTCCAACAGAAAATATACTTACCAAAGTTGGTTTAAATATTGTGTAACAATCCAGAGTATAAATATATGTACATACAAAATTTTAAAAGACACTATAAGGTTTCTGACCAGTGAAGTCCTGAGTTTAGAAAGCAGAAAGTGAGGATTAAACACTGAACATCAAGATTAAAAACTACCAGACTACTACCGTACGACGTTCCTCCAGGAGGAACAGCCTTCAGGAGAGGCCCTGCCTGCACAGAGCCCCTTGGCAGAGCACTATGACAGATGCGTATGGACCCTCAGAGCAAATGCAACTCAAATGCCAGAAATAAAACACAAGAGCACGTTTTTCAAACTGCACCGTTTTAAAGCACCTGAAAACACATGGTTCATTAGCATTATAAATAAGAACCAGTCACTGCGTGAGAATAAGTCTGCCCCTGGCACCGATTCCCACAGCCGTGCCGGGCACACACACAGCATGTCTGCACGTGTGGGGGACAAGGGGAAATCTGGTCACTCAAAATAATTCTTGCCCAAGACCTGCTCGACCTCACGCATGCCAGGTCACTGGGTATCTCTTCAATTTACACACGTTTCGGCAGCTGAAATGTCGAACGATCTCCTTGAGGGACGAGCCCCAAAGTGCAATATTACCTCTATTATCTGATTGTAGATAAAGGTTTAAGTTCAGAGATATAATAAAGGTCTTAAATCTTCATCAAATCATGTACAAACTCCATGTGCCTTCATCAGACTAGAGTTATCAAGAGAAGACCTGGCCTCTGATTCCCCAACCCCATCCAACAGTTGAATTAATATTCAATCGGTTTGAAGTTACATTCACACAGCCCCTAACATGAAACCCCTGGCAGACAGAAGTGAGCTGGCATGGCAGCAAACCAGGTTATTAATATAAATTATACTATATTAGGAAGCTACTCATAATTTGCAAAGAAACAGGAAACTGTCCTGAACACACCATTCAGAATGGCAACCAGTTAATCTTCCAAGAAAAGGGCTGTCGATTCAACAAGGCAGGTTAAGCTGCCCTGGTTAGACTTACTTTGGCAGCTTCCCCATAAAACTCATCGTAGCTACTGTATTTACAAGGGAGTGAAGATACAGGCATGAAGGCGTCCACTTAGAGGAAATAACTTATCAGTCACCACAGCCCCCATAAGGACCAGTACACACAGGCTAGTGAGCCAGCCCGAGACCGCACACTCGCGTTAAAGACGACCATCGACACTTCCAGGCAACGGACAAGGACCACTCACTCGGTTTTGAATCCCAATTCCAGCCGATTGCCACGAAACTGACACGGTCAGTACCTGTCTTTCACCATCTGCAGGGAATTGCGGCTGCACATCCAGGCATCTGAAACCAGCGTCCACACCCAACAGCAGGCTGCCCACAGAACGGCTGGCTCTGGAGCAGGCTTACTGCTCTCGGGCGGGAGGAGATCCCTCCCCGGCGCCCTCCCGGGTGGACAGCACAGCCTGCTCTGAGCCCCCCAGGGCCGGGCCCGGGAGCTCGTACACCCGCTTGGGCACTCCTCGGGTCCCCTGGGGGCCGGGCCTGTCCGACCTGGGCTGCTCTTGTTCTGCTGCTCTGGGACCCTGATCGCAAGCTTCCCAGGGCCCCCACAAAACAGGTCCTTCTTCAAATTCAAAGCCCAAGAGCAGTGAGGTGGCGCAGGACTCCAGCTCCCGGCGGCTGGCTTGGGCTCTGCTGCCCTCAGGGCACCCAGCCTGGTCGCCGTGGAGACCCCGGGCAGAGCTGCAGAGATGCTGCACACAGTCCTGGAGGAGGGCCACGTCCCCGCGGCGCCCTGTGCAAGGAGAGGGGAGAGGTGGTCACCTCGCTATCCCTCCCCAGGGGATGTGGCCCGAGATGTCTGCACCAAAGTGAGCCCTCGGGACACCTCCAGACAGCTCGAGGGCATCCAGTGCACCTGTCAGACAGCAGCTTGTTCCTCAGGATCTAGCAGTCTAGGCAGAGGAACTTTCAGGTGTTAAGTGGGAATTCAATCACACAAGTTCCTACAGGTCCTTAAGGCCAACAAGGGGCACTGATGAGGCCTCAGTGAGCGAATCACACTAGAAATGAGAAGATGCCTGAGAGTCCTCAAACTGTCAAGTCCTGATTAACCACAAATTCCATGCGCACTACATACCTCTCAGCGCAGAAATAATAATTTGAATAGTTTGCTCTAAGCCACATTTTAACTTGAAGAATTCTTGGGCAAGATTGATCATCTTCTTCAAATCTTTATATTCAGAATTTT
>SJYO01016998.1:0-10000 GCA_006410555.1 Capra ibex
TAAACTCAATATGCAGATGACACCACTCTTAAGGTATAAAGCAAAGAGGAACTAAAGAGCCTCTTGATGAGGGTGAAAGAGGAGAGTGAAAAATCTAGCTTAACCCAACATTCAAAAGAAAAGAAAAGAAAAAGAAAACCATGGCATCCAGTCCCATCACTTCATGGCAAATAGATGGGGAAACAATGGGAAAAGTGGCAGACTTTATTTTCTTAGGCTCCAAAATCACTGAAGATGGTGAGAGCAGCCTTGAAATTAAAAGATGCTTGCTCCTTAGAAGAAAAGCTATGACCAAAGAAAGCATATTAAAAAGCACAGACATGACTTTACTGACCAAGGTCTGTATGTCAAAGCTAAGGTTTTTTAAGCAGTCATGTATTGATGTGACAATTGGACAATAAAGAAAGCCGAATTGATGCTTTTGAACTGTGCTGTTGGAGAAGACACTCGGGAGTTCCTTGGACTGCAAGGAGATCAAACCAGCCAATCCTAAAGGAAATCAGTCCTGAATATTCATTGGAAGGACTGATGCTGAAGCTGAACCTCCAGTAATTTGGCCACCTAATGTGAAAAGTGACCCATTGGAAAAGATCCTGATGCTGGGAAAGATTGAAGGGCACAGAAGAGGACGACAGAGGAAGAGATGGTTGGATGGCATCTCCAATTCGAATGACTTGAGTTTGAGCAAGCTGCGGGAGTTGGTGATGGACAGGGAAGCCTGGTGTGCTGCAGTCCATGTTACACAAACAGTCAGACAATACTGAGTGACTGAATTGAACTCTTTGCAATAGGGAGAATGCTTTGACTACAAGTTCTTCACATGTCTCAAAATAAAACAGAAAAGGATGTTTCTTCAACATGGAAGGATAAGCAGGCCAAGCAGCAACTCTGTGTGTGTGTGTGTGTGTGTGTGTGTGTGTGTGTGTGTGTGTGTGTGTGTGTGTGATGGGGCAAGTGATGGTTATGGATGAGCAGACAACATGATGGAGCAGTTTAACAGGAAGTGTTCTCTCTGTAGTTAGTTGATTCCCAAAATGAGCTATTAAGGGAGACAGAAAAGTCTGGCTCTTAGTGTTTGCTCAAGCTTAGCGGAAAGCTGAAGTTCAGAGGAGAGAAGCTTGGCTAAAATTTAGCCAAGCCAAGTCAGTGGATATGTTATGGATCATTGTGAGCACTTGGCCAGTCTCTGCTGTTGTTTAAAAGAGGCACAGTCTGTCCTTAGACTGTATTGTTGTTACTGAAATTGCAAGTCCATGTGCCTGATGCAAAATGAGGCCCTTCAAAACTAAACGTTAGAGTTTGGAACAGAGAAAGGTTTATTAAAATTCATTCTAGGAGATGGGTGGCTTATGCCCTAAGTACCCAAAGTTATTGAAAGTTTTCAGTAAGTCCATTCAAAAACAAATGTTAGAGAGAGTTGAAGTTAGTTGTTGCAGACTTCTTGGTGTCAGAGCCTTTGTTCTTAAGGTCAGGTCACGGTCAGGTAATGATGTTCCTGTAAATCTCTATCAGATGAATGTTATTCTCTGTGCTAACAAGAAAAGGCAAAGTCTCAAGGCATAATTTTCACCCTGAAATGTCCCAGTCCTGGTTAAGGGGAAGCAGATCTCAGTCAGCAGCTCCTTCAGGGAGTTCCCACATTCTCTCCTGGTCTCATTCCTGATGGAGCCAGGCACCCAACCCAATAGGTCCTCAGTCTCCTTAGGCTGTCCAAATAGGGAGACTAGTTCTCACAAACTGAGACCCAGAAAGCCGTCCACTGCTAGTAGGTCTCAGAGGATGGGGGAGAGCTTCATCGCTCCTCAAGGCCTGGGCCAAGGCTAGTGGAGGGCCTTAGTGAGGGCTCTGGAGCACTACAGGATATAGTGCCCAGTCTTCCCTGGGCACTCGAGCTCACCTGCTGGCCCAAAGCTGGATGAGCTTCAAGGCCTGTAGAAGAAGGCCTGAGTCTGCCTCTTAGCTTACTCTCCACCTGATGACCACCACACCACCCTTGACTCAATCACTTGCCCACTGGTCCCTCATTGACAGCAATTTGTGGGTAGGGCCAAATGTGTTGCTGACCAATAGTTGAGCAGGACAACTAATGGCCACTCATTGACAATTGGCTGCTTGTGAATGGGGCCCTCTGAGGCACCAAGCAAGGATGAGCAACACCTGTTGCCTAAGAACAGGGTGGGTTGAAAGGAAGCACATTAAAGGCTATCTTCTAAGGACTGTGCTCATCTTGCTTTGTTCAACTGTGAATAGAATAAGAATCACTGTGAGGTTAAGGTTGGTCAAAATAGTTTTAAAGTTGGTCTAGCCTTCACAATCTTGTTGGCTTTGAACTATTAGCTGTACTATATGCTGAGAATGCAGTCAAGTGACAGTTGTTGGAGGGGCATAGAGATAAGCACTGGTGACAGGTATGCCTGGGAATACAAGGAAAAGAATGATGTGCAAAAGTTAAATTAGCACGTGAAATCAAAATCTCAGGTTGGAAAGGAGTCAATCAAGAAGATTCCAGCATGCCAGACTCAAAGTGTCCTTATGTAACAGAGCAGCATGAGCACAGCCCTTAGCAGGTACCCATCACTGTGCCTTATTTCTCTGCATCCTGTTACTAGACAATGGGTCTTGCTCAGCCATTGGTCAGTGCCTCACTGGGCCCCGCCCACAAGCAACCAACTATCAGTGAGCTACCTACTGGTACTTGTCTTGTTCAGCTATTGGTCAGCACCACAGTGGGTCTTGCCTACTGGTAACTGTCAATGAGGGACCACTGGGGAAATGATTCACTCAAGAGTCAGTGGTTTTGTGATGATCTGACTCTTGCCTTTGAGGACCTTACATTTTTTGGGTTATTTTTTTTTTAAATTCAGGAATATATTTCTGGTAGATAGAGCAAGTTGAGTTTCCTTACTCAACGTGAGAGTTGAAGTGTCCCCAACAATACTAGTGGAGGAGACATTTAATACTTTCTTTGTTCTGATGTGTACTCTTATGGAGACTGTGTATTGACCCTGGGGCAACAGACTGAGGATTCACCAAGTCTTGGGGTCTCTAAAGCTCACAGGAGTAGAAAAAACATCCAACGTGTTCTTAATTACCTTTTTCACCTCAAGCTCTTGCTCTTAAGTTCCTTAAGTCCCTCAAGAATACCCAACAAGAAGAGGATGGTATAGAGTTGAAGTGACTAGAGGACTCTGAATTTCTGAAGTGGGATGGAAAGTGTTTTTCAGAGGTTCATAGAGGGATGGAAGAGTCAGGAGTGTTGAAGGCAGACATATAAGTCAGAGAATAAAGGGCGCTGAAGGAAAGTCTGAAGGTCATGAGAAGAAACACCATGTCCCTGAATCACCACTCCCCAGAATCAGACACACAGAGGGAGGTGTCAGGATTGGGAAAGTTATATCATGACCTCCTTTAGCATCCTCTAGCCCATGTTGATGGGCAAAGTGGTACCTTGTGATGTCTAATTCCCCCAAGCCACCATTGGCTTGGGGAGTGCCTAGCTGACCAATCAGACTGAAGGGTGTGGCTCCTCCTTGTCCTGAGAAGGTATATATAGGGAGGTCAGAGGCAGAGATTCTGGGTTAGGCCACTTCATGGTATCATCATGACTAAGGTAACCAGGAAGCCATGGCAGCCAAGAAGAGTTGCAATGCGGTTTGCTTCAAGGATGAAAGGAAAAAAGAAGACCCTTTGTCAACGGAGATACAGAGGCAGTGTGAAGGTAAGATGATTCCATCTACACTCCCCATGTTATTCGTTGACTTTGCTGCTCAAGTCCTCTACACTGCCCTTGTCTTTGCCTGGCACAAAAGCCCTCATCGGCCCACATCCCTTTTTCATGAAATCTCCCTTCCAATTCAGTTTTTATGCTCTTTCCTCAAAACAAGTAACCTTCCATTGCCTTTACAGACATGAAAAATGACCATGAGGTTCAGAAGACCTCTACAAGGAACCCTGAAAAAGAATATCTGATCATATGCCACTCAGTTGAAGAAGGTGAGGAAAACAAGAAAGCCAAAGTGTTTTTTCTGTTCCTGTGCATGTAAGAAACTGAATCAAACCAAAAAAAAAAGTTATCAATATATGAAGCAGAGTCATAGAAGGAAGCAGAGACAAAAAAGAAGACAAGTTCAGCCGCCCCAGAATGAGAGACCCTGGAGAAGTACAACCTGGGCAGCCAATAACTGAATAGAAAAGGTCAGGCAGTTTAGAATTGTGTCTCCAGAGGTCTGCTTTCTTAGAAATGGCCAACCAGGAAAAGACTGACTCTCCCACTAACATAGTAAACTGATGGCTGCAATTAAAATAAAGATCAAACAGTGAAAAGATGATATTTGTGTGTGTGTGTGAATTTTCTGATGGAAGGGAGGGAAAGACAAGAAGAGGTGGGCACCTGAAAAGGGAGGGATATGCGGTCCTGAGAGTTTGGGGAACAGACCCTGAAGTCCCCAGTTAGCCAGAGAGTAGAGGTCTGGACTGAGTCAGGAGTCTGCGCTGAAGATGGATAACCCTGCTTAACAATTGATCTCAGGGGCAAGGAGTAGTGGTGTGGTGTTATTGCCTTTGTTTGGGATGTGGAATGACAATAGCGTCTAGATTGCCAGAACCCAGATAGGAAGAGGGTTTCACATGGGGATGGTAAATGTGAAGCTCCTCCTGAATGTGAAACTCTGCCTGTGAATGTGAAACTCTGCCCCAGCAGGGGCAGAAATCACCTCCTGGCCCCCTACCTCATAATGGGGTTTGTTGCATCACTCGCCTATGCTATCAGCTAAAGGTGCTCAGGAGGCACGAAATGCTGATACAATTAAAACCCACAACTAGCACTCCCAAGGACTAAAATGATGTTTGGAGGGAACAAATCAAATTCAATTAGGCCACTGTTATGCTAAGAAATTGGTGGGAGAAGTGTGTTCCCTAAGGCAGGGCAGTGGGTGTGGCCCAATCCCAGTGCAGATGACAGACAGGATCACCACACACAGATAAGTTTTTGTATTGGGGGAGGCACTATGCAGGTTGTGGGATCATAGTTCCCTGACCAGGGATTGAACCCATTCCCCTTCTAGTGAAAACACAAAGTCCTAACCACTGGACAGCCACGGAAGTTTGTATAGAAAATTTTGATACAAGTATTAATATAACGCTGAGTAAAAGCTGGTCTTTTATTTGTCACCATACCCTATAATTTCAAAATAATGACAGTGGTAAACCAGTCTTCTGCAATAAAGTCTTTTGTTAGTCCATGTTCTACAAGATTATCATGGTTTAAAAGTAAGAGTATGGAATATTTAATTTGGTCTTAACTTTCATTTTGAAATGTTTAAAAAAGTTCCGGAAGTAGTCAATCAAATGTGGAAATCTATAAGGCTGAGTCTCTGACCAGAGGAATCCTGTGTGTCTTCAGAAAACCTTTTAGAAAAAAAAAAAATACAAAAAAACCTAAAACACAGAGTTTCAAAATCAGCATCAAAACAGTTGGGTTCAGATTTTAAGTCAATGATACGGTATTTTTTATCTGTACTGCAGCTCCCTAATTAAATCTTTCTGGCACTTTAACTCCTGGGAGACCCAGTTGATGATCCAAAGTCAGTCACTGAATGTGATTTAAAATCAATAAAAATGAAAGACACCCAGGGTGTGCTGTGCTTTCAAAGGAAGTGGAAGCACTTTCATGCCTTGCCTGCAGAAAATTAATTACCTAAAGCAGCTACCAGGATGATATGGACAGAGAGACCATAAATCTACATATAGGTCAGTACTGTGATTTCAGATCTGCATATATAATCACCATTTAACACTATCACACTTTAACACCCTGCTGTTGGACTTACTGAAATGCTTGCTGTTATAGGGGAAGGTAACAGATTGTTAGGCCTGAAGAGCTGAAAATGAAAGTCACTCAGTCCTGTCAGACTCTTGGCAAGCCCATGGGCTATACAGTCCATGGAATTCTCTAGGTGAGAATCCTGGAGTTGTTAGCCTTTCCCTTCTCCTTGGGATCTTCCAATCCCAGAGATCGAACCCAGGTCTCCCAAATTGCAGTTGGATTCTTTACCAGCTGAGCGACAAGGGAAGCCAAAGAATACTGGAATGGGAAGCCTATCACTTCTCCAGTGGAACTTCCAACACAGAAATCGAACTGGGATCTCCAGAATTACAAATGGATTCTTTCCCAACTGAGCTATCAGGGAAGCCCTGAGGTGGACCAAAAGCTGATGTTAGAGGGCCTTGTTTCCCCAAAGTAACCCTGGTACATATTTAAAACTACACTGACACACTGTCACTTTCCAGAAAGAGGTGAGGATGCATAAAGTTTAAAAAGGATACAAGGACACCCAGGATTAAAAGAGAAAAACATAAATAATAAGTCATGAGTTGAGAAAGGATATATCCAAGTTGGATGACACAAAATATCAATATCGGTCGCCTGTATCTCTCCTGGAAAAGGACGGTATATTGTGATTCAGACATGTCAAGTCTTATTGCAAATGGTGTTTTGGGTTTTGCAGTGGCAGTTTTTGCTCATTAGCACTTACAAAGAGTAGTACAAACTTCCTAGACTTCCACGTTTACAGGTTCCCTATGAATAGATTCCAAACCACCTCTCTAGCTGTGTCCATAACAACCTCTATGGACTAACACAATGATTTCCCTTCTGCTTTCCTCTTTGCCTGTATCCATTCTATCTTCTGTGACTCAGAAACTAGCAACCACCTGAGGCCAGCCTAATGGTCACCTCCCAAAGAAATGTCCTCAATCATTCTCTTGGGTATTAATGTTTTCATGTTTTCTAATCACTTACTGTTTATTACATGCAGCTTTTATGATAGTTTTTGAGTATGTATCTTATCAGAAACACATGCCAGAGAGGTAAACGGATTAGAAATCAACAGTGTGGTGATATAAAGTATTATCAGAAGTTGAATTATCTAAGACTGTAAGGGAGAGAACCACTCTCACTGCCAAGTATGTCTAAGAATTTGTTTGAAAATGTAGTAAAACCCATAAACTAGAGAGTGGATCAGAAGTCAAAGGAATTTGAATGAGAAGCTTCTTTTAATTTAAGTGAGGAATTTAAATGAGAAGTTCCTCAAGAGGAACACCATGTCCTGGTGTTAAGGCCAGCCATTTGAATGACACTGAAGGCAAAAGCCAAAAGAGTGTCCATTTACTCATGATAAGAGCACAATACTGCTGGCCCAGACGCTTCTCTTGTTTGCCAGAGGTTTATGTTCAAAGAGTGAGAACACATCTACACAGGACCACATCCACATACCAGCAGGAATCAAGTGGGAGTCTCCAAACTCTACATGGTCCTGGCAGGTCCCTCACCCCATTACCTTTCCTACAGGCTTGTCACACACTTCTGCCTTGAGATGATCATGATTAAATGTCACCTTGCCGTTTCTTCAATTAATCACAGTGGGCAAACTAAACATCTGGATGCAAAAGAATGCAAATGGACCCTTACTTTATACCATACACAAAACTAAACTCAAAGTTGATTAAAGACTTAAATGTAAGATCTGAAACTATAAATTTACTGGAAGAAAACATACTGGAGAAGTTATATAGCATCCATCTTAGAAATGATTTACTGTATGTGACACCAAAACACAGGCAACAAAGGGAAAAATAGAAAAAGTAGGGCTCAGTTTAGTTCCATCGGTCAGTCGTGCCTGACTGCGACCCCATGGACTGCAGCATGCCAGGCTTCCCTGTCCATCAACAACTCCCGGAGTTTACTCAAAGTAGTGTCCATTAAGTCTGTGATGCCACGCAACCGTCTCATTCTCTGTCGTCCCCTTTTCCTCCCGCCTTCAATCTTTCCCAGCATCGGGGTCATTTCAAATAAGTTAGTTCTTCCCATCAGGTGGCCAAAGTATCAGTTTCAGCTTCAGCATCAGTCCTTCCAATGAATATTCAGGACTGATTTCCTTTAGGATGGACTGGTTGGATCCCCTTGCTGTCCAAGGGACTCAAGAGTCTTCTCCAACACCACAGTTCAAAAGCATCAATTCATTGGTGCTCAGCTTTCTTTATACTCCAACTCTCACATCCATACATGACTCCAGGAAAAAGCGGCCTCCCCCAAAAAACACATCAAAAACATATCTACACAGAAGCCAAACTGATGGTTACCAAATGGGAAGTTGGGAGGGAGGAGGGATAAATCAGGAGTTGAGGATTAACATATACACACCACTATATTTAAAATAGATAACCAACAAGGACCTACTACAAAAGCACAAGGAAGTTTGCTCAACATTCTGTAATGACATAAATGGGTAAAGAATTCGTAAAGGAATAGGTATATGTATGCATGCGTGCCCGTGCTCAGTCATTTCACTCATGTTTGATTCTTTGTGACACTATGGACTGCAGCCTGATAAGCTCCACTCTCCATGGGAATCTCCTGGCAGGAATACTGGAGACGGTTGTCGTGGCCACCTGAGGGGATCTTCCCGACACAGGGGTCGAACCTGCATCTCCTGCATTGCAGGCAGATTCTTTACCAACTGAACCAAGTGGTAAGCCCAAATACATGTGTATGTAAAGCTGAATCACTTTGCTGTACACCTGAAACTAGCACAACATGAGAAATTAACTATACTCAAATTAAAAAAAAAAAAAAAGAATACATCAACATGTGGAACAATTAACTCAAAAAACTAATTGGAAAATGGAGAAAGATTCCTAAACACAGGCTCTAATAAAGATCCACAGGGAATAAAGTAAGAAGGGAAAAGGAGCATTCAAGTCCTGACTTGTGCCCATGGGAGAGGACTCAGAATATAAGGGAGATTACATGGGTGGAGATCTGCCGTGGGTGTGAGTGGTTTGAGCCATATATTGGAAACGCCAATCCTCCAGTCTGGCACAGGGAAGACAAGCACCCTTAGCTGGTTATAGGGCCATGTGGACTAACAGGGGGACTGTGGGAAGCCTGGACTCCCCTCTCCAGGAGCATGTGCTCAGGGCTTGCTCCCAAGTCAGCGTGAAGAGGACTGATTGAGACTACACTTGTGGCTTTCCGTTATCCCCACAATTACCCACCCCTACACATGCCCTGCTTACTTCGTGTGGCTGCTCTGCACTGGAGCAGGGGCTGCCATGATGAGGCAAACAGCTGGGATGTGGGAAGCACAGGTGCATCTGGCCCAGGGTGGCATCTGGGTGGGACAGCTGGAGCCATGCTCATGGAGGGCACTTACACAGGCAGCCCATTGGGAGATGTCCTGATCTCTGATGGAGGCCAGACTGCCACAGCAGATGACCCAGTATGTGCCCAGAGCCCATGAGGGCCTCACCTGCCCAATAGAAACCCTCTCAACAGGCAGCAGAGGCAGGGGGAACTGCTCAGTTGTGAGGGACCAAGGGGTCTCAGATCAGAAGCTATGTTTAAGCAGGGTGGGAGAAGCTACTTCTGGTGCCGGCACAGGTGGTACATTGGAGGTAGCGGGGACCTCTGTCAGCAGCCAGCCTGTAGATTGGCTCCTTTTTCCAACATGCACAGGCCCCTCGTGTCCCTCTTTGGCAAGGGTTGCAGTGCTGGGAGATGGGAGGGCACACACTTAGAGGGAACACAGGCAGGTTTGGCCTGACAATCAGGACCTCTGCTCCAGAAACTTGGGACCCCACCCTGCCCCCAGTCTTGCTGAGAAGGCCCTGAGAATAGAGGAAGTCTGTGCCTCACATGTGGCTTTAGCCCTGGCACCACAGATCTCCTCCCAAGGCGATAGCTGATGGCACACCCTAAGGGAAGATGTGACTTGTGATCCATCAAATCCAGCCCCACCTCTGGGTACCACACAGACTGTACAGTCATGCTCCCCCACAAGAACATCCCATCAAGACCGTAATAGATAATTGATGCACTTAAATTCAGAGAGGCAGAAAAAAAATGGGAAGGACTGATGCTGAAGGTGAAACTCTAATACTTTGGCCACCTGATGCGAAGAACTGACTCATTTGGAAACACCCTGATGCTGGGAAAGATTGA